>JAACYV020246195.1:6652-17472 GCA_009936425.2 Chrysaora fuscescens | reverse complement strand
TTTGCAAAATTTAAAGGAAGTATACAAGGTTTACTATGATACCAAAGAGAAATCAAATTAAAAAATGTTGCACACCAAACATGCCTTTCTGAACATCATATTAAGTCATGAGGCAATTTAAATATATGTGACTTATGTGCTTAATTTTTTTTCTGCAACTGTAACCTAGTAGACAGGGAATTTCCCAGAACAATCTAGCAAAGTGCCTAACCTTTGTTTTTATTCTTGATTTGGGTAATTGAGCCCCTAGTGAACATTTTAAGACTTGATACATTTTTTTAAGATATCTAGATATCACGTGATCGATGATGTCATGTGACAACGGTCATTAAAATTTTGACCCCCTATTTTTAAAAATTATATTTGCCGTATAATTAAGTATCATAAGGGGAGCAAAAAGTTCTAAAAGACTTATACTACCAGACGTATGGGTAAAGAGCTACAGCTGCTTGAATGTACCTTTCAAATTTAAATCGAGTCTCGTACAAGGTTTTCGCGTTCGTTGCGCAGACTCTACTTCTACCTTAGTAGTAGAGTTCTGCACGCAGGCTTCTGTAACCTTTCAAAGATACCTCCGTATGTTATCAAAATAACGTCATCAGCGGATAGTTAACATCAGTGAATAATTTATAAACGAAATGAGATATTAAAGAAATCTAAACAGGATTTCTTATCATTCGACAGTGCTGTTCATTTGAAAGAAAATTTGCTTCAGATCCCCTTAAAACCTAATCATACCTTATGGATTAGAGCGTGAAATAAAATCTGAAAATTGTTCAAAGAAAATGGCAGCCAAAAACGTTGCAAGAACTGCTCAAATGAGGTCTTTCGTTGGACAATGGAAATGGTAGAAAATTTAAGAATTTGTTTGAAATATTATAAAACAAGGGTGGAATAGGGTTACCCCTTGATGTGGCACATTTTCGCTCTCTTAAAGTGGCATTAAAAGATATCCTGAAGATGTGGTTCAGGAAAACTCGTATGCAGGTAGTCGATAGGCCCAAAGCCTAGTTTAAACTTAAAAAATGTATGCTTAAAGCAAAATGGAGAAGCAAAACCTTTTTTCATCAAAGCCATAATTTTTTTTCTTGAGCAAAACAGTTATCTTAGTACGCTAATTTATATAGGAAGGAAAAGCAAAGATCATACGTTCAAATGGTAAATACTACCAGATGTCAAAGAGGAGAGTATCATTCTCTTATACAAGAATTGAGAAATGTAGACGAGGAGAGACAGCCATGGTGTTGTTGCAAGCATTTGCGATTACTTAGTTCTGACGTCAATTTGATCATTATTCGTTATTTCAGCTATTTCAGTGACAAAACCACTGAGGAGGAGTTTAAGCATAAGGAAAAAGTTGAACTTTTTTCAACTCCGTAATTTTCCTGCTCGAAAACATTTTTTGCTTTAGCACCTTCAAATTTTCCTTAAGCAATATTGGATCGGAATATGAAACTGACGAAGATTCAATTCTATCCGATTTTTCTGAAGAAGAAGATCATGCACCTTTTGTGATATGTGGAACATTTTCCTGTGATTTCCTGTGATCTATGTTTTAGATGGACTCATGCCGTATGCTTGCCAGATAACTTTGATACTGTGCAGAATAGCATTTGAGCATAAATAAAAGAGCAAATGACTTGCAGATGACTTGCATTCTTTTCTGTTGATTTCTGTCATTTTTAGGGCTGCATTCTGATAAATTTTTGTTTGCAATGACTTACTGGTGCCGGGGTAAAATAGGTAATACAAAAACCTAAAAGTAACAGGCTAAAAATATTTCCTTATGAAATACAACAGATGAGCCTCCTGGATGGGAACTAACATTAGGCTTGTAGCATGTCGTACCTCAAGGCAAATTGAGCGCCATCCCCATAATGTCACCCTACGTCATTATTGGGAAGAGGGAACTTGTCATTTTAAAACAAGGAAACATGGGAACACAGACCCCCTCTGAGAGGCCTCAAAATTCATACCTAAAAGGATCCAATAAACCAGAGAAGAAACTAACAAAGCAATAGCACATACATAGAATATAAGGTAAGACAAAATACAGGAATACAAAAGAAATTGCCTAGGGCACCTACAAGAAACAAATATTTTTTCGAGTCTAGCGAATGTTTATGCACTTAGCAAGGCATAGCTAAGCACGTTAAAAACTTAATCGGGAATGCGGGAAAGAGACGTACAATTGAATAGAGACAAACGAAAAACTTATGAAGGCGGAGGGTGAAGATATTCTTTTATAAACTTGTAACTTCATCGATTGAGGTCGGTAAATTTACTTTCAGTAGTTCTGGTCTGTTGGCACAACTTCAAAGTCTGCGAATGAAGGAATCGCTGAAAAGAAAAATACGCAATTAAACCATAACTATGATTACACCAATGATAACAATAAGAATACTTAAAAGAGAAAGATAAGAGCTTGGGAATAAGATTAAACACGAGATCAAACATATTTTAAGAATAAATAGTGGTTTGTTGCTATATAGAAACGTGGCAGAATTGAAGACACAAAATTGAGGCATTATGGAGTGGCCAATCCTGTTTAACCTTCTCGAATTAGGGTGTGACCACGAAGACATTTGTCAAGTATATCTGCGTGCTTTTAACTTCGAAGAATGCGAAATATCAAAAATGGACTGTTTTGAATTGTTTTTAAAAACGGCCATGCTGAGTCTGGGATTGAATTTTTTCTATTAAATCGTTCAATATATATTACAAAGAATTAAAGCTAGTGTAATCAAAGGAAAAATACACAAAAAATAAAACTGGATATCTCTTATATGGACAACACCATAGGCGCATCTCCCCTGCAGCCAAGCCGAAAACTCAACTGAACAAAACGGAGAGACGTTACAGGTCAGAAAACTTACACCAATGGCAAATAGGTGTTGGATTTGCAGTCTGCTAAGAATTAGAAGAAATTCATAGGATATAAAACCCCGTTTTCAAGGGCGTCTCTAAACAGTAATGGCTATAAATGGCAAGGGAAGCGTTCTCAACGTTTGATTAAACAATTAATTAAAAAAGTAGAAATTTCATTGAAAGCAAAATACGCTTATGCTATATAGCTTTAAACAACTTATCAAAAGTAAACATTGGTTTTTAATTTCGGCTCCAAGAAACAATAAGATGTAGCTAAATACATTGATAAAACCTACCTGTGTGTTATAAGTCGTACCCATCTCATTGGGGTGTATAAATTGTTTTTCTCGAATACTTTTAGAAATCTAATCGTTATGCCAGAGCAGACATACATCGGAGCTTCGAAATCGATGCTGTTTAAAAGAGAAATATTACAACTGTTAAAACCTTACCCTTTTGAAGAATGGATGGTTGTAGGTTTTAATGTAAAAAATTAATTTCTTTATTTTATGTTCATTTTATGACAGCATAGTAATGCCAGTCTTTAGTTGTACGGTATTTGATCTTTTTTCAATATTTATTCTGATATGAAAATTGAATTGAATTGTACGTAATACAATTATATGCATATTTGTTGAGTGTGAAATTCGGTAAAACCAATGTAGGATGATACAGGTTTCAGTTTATAAAAGTACAATGATCTACTCTGCATATTTAAACTTTTACAAACGATTTCAATTTCCTACTTTTTTACTGTTTCGATCAATTGCTGAGTTTCGATAAATAAATCAACATTTTAGAATAAAAACATTTATAAAACATCAATAAAATATGAAAACATTCTGAAAATTTTGCTTCGATAGTTTTTGTATAAGATGAGCAAAACATAACTTTACCAATTTTGAATAAAAACTGAAAACAAAGAAATTGTTGCACATGGCCTGTAAAGAGAACGCATAACTATAAATCAATTACCTGATTGGCCCCATCTCTTGTCTTGCAGAAGCAGAAACATTTTCAAAGTTGATCTGTAGACAAAACTTAGACTCAATAATATTGTTTCATTATAGAGCCATTTTATTGAAGAATGGTTTTTCAACGAAGTCAGGAACCTAATACACTATACATTTAGGATTTCAGTATAAGCATAACGCAGACAAGAAATCATGAATATTATAGTAAATTATCTTTTAAAAAAATATAATTTTATTAAAAAAATCACAGCATGAGGATAGTTTTTTGAAAAAAGAATTTGAAAAGAAAGTAAAAATAAAAGTCTTTGGTGCAATTCCTTTAACAATAAAAAACAATTTTCTTATGTGCATTGATCGTAAGATAAATAATGACGTAAGATAAATAATGACGGTCATGGCTAAAATGTTGATGCAGAAACAGCACGACAAACATACTAACAGTAATACCAACAGTAATAACAATAATAATATATACGTCAGTCAATTGGCCCAAATAGCTTGACCATTTCAACCAAAAATGTCGACAAAAATCATATATTTTCCTTTTGATTCCAAGTTTAAAGCAACTCAGTAAAATACTCTTTTAAATCGATTGCAAGTTAGCTACCTTGAATTTTGCCGTGTGAGTTTTTTCACCAAACATTTTTTTGATTCTCCAATAAACTGTCTTTTCATTGGCTTTAAATTCAGCCGTCTTTGATCCTGTTGAAACTTCATGAGATACACTAAAATGGATAAAATAAAATGATAAAAACAGCGACTTTGAATGATGACTCATGGATAGTTACGAGTTATTGTCAACTGGAGAAACTTTCCTCACAGAAATATATCTTTACACGATAATCTATCATGTCTATCTAGGAGACTATGATGAAAGGCATAAGCCAAAGGGCTGTTATCATGTAGCAGCGCCTGGAAGCTCAAATTCATAATCTAAAAATACACCTAGAATGATTTTTTAATGGTAGGTGTTGCAGGTTCGACGGACGACTGTAATTCCCTGGGGATATCATTCTATAAGCCTTGGTTGTGGAGGTGAATTGGGGCTGGAAATGCCTTGAGCTAGCCTGACTCGCAAAGTAGACTCTACTGTGCAGTGGATTAGTCAACTGGTTTTTGGTTATAAAAGGTTCCAATTTCACACATGACTTCAAGGCAAACGAGGTAAGCAAACCACTTATGATGATCGTCGCACTTGCTCTTAAAATATACCTCTACCTGACAGTTGATCTTGGCACAGGAATACGTAGCAAAATATTACTTGCTGCGCTGTAGAAAAGAAAGAACATTTCATTGTCAGTATCAGGCAAACTCAAAGCAAGAATAAATAATCTATATGCAAATTAACGTTTTGATGAATAGACAAATGCTAAATGGAATGTACAATAAAACCGTCCTATAACGGATGGTCTTTGGATCGAGAATTACTGTCCGGTTATGTCGAGGTTTTAGTGATTTAGAGCTGCAACCTTCCTGTCTGAACGATTCCGGACAAGCCAATGTGAATTCAAAACAGCTTACCAACAAGGCTCAAATCAGAAAAACAAAACATAAGAAATATGTTAAGCAAAAAAAGCAACTAACTTTGCACGAGGGAGTTCACATGACAACTCCACTTGAAGATTGATAAATCTGAGAAAAAAAGAATGATGAGCCTCTCATTGACTGTTTTAATAATCCTGCACAGTTCATTGCATCATATTACTTGTACTTTCACATTAGGTTTACTTACATTTACAAAATAATATACATATTAGATGATAAACAATGACACAGTGTTGGAGTTGGCCATGTTGATGTGAGATTGTAGGTACACATAAGCTTCAAGATGATTTGTGTAAACAATCTAATTATAATACTGCGTACATTTAACCTAATTTGTTGTCGTTGTAATCTCAGCTCTTTCGTAGTATTATTAGTGTAATGTTATATCACAGTTTCATCTATTAGGACTGGTTTGTTACTCTGTAACGTAGATAGTTGGTCTGAATAAGCAAATTTGCTACTGAGTTACTAACTTTAGATAAATAATATATATATAAAAAGATACCAGGAACCAACCAGCTGATCAGACAATAATATTTGTATGTGTATTTGTATGTATGTGTGTGACTTAACTAATTAACCTCATATTATAAAAAAACTTTCAACTAACACAGACTTTCTATAGGTAGATGACGAAGGCGGAAACAGTGCCTTCACAGTTACTTCAAACCCAAAAAAATATTTCAAAGAACATGTCAAAGGAAAAATTAATAATTGTGTACTATTTTCATGTGTTAAGCTTACTTTCCGTTTCCATCTTCACTGACGTTGGGTTGCAATTGAAATGGCAGAGGCTTATTTGTTTCACCTGACATACGATAGGTCATTGCTGCAAACTAGAAAAAGGCAGCAATTAAAATAGCTATCATTTTAGATAGCAGATCAGCTTAAAAACAATTTCAAATATCCAAACATAAAGTGTTCTTCAAAATGGGATGCTTGGGAAAACTTTCCTAAATAGTTTCTTAGTGTGTAAAAGGAAAGAGGTTTACTTATTTTTACCATTTGGAAAAGGTTCTTAGTCGAAAATAGGTAAAGAATGCTGTATAACTATTCGTTTATGTAACTGAAACAAGAATTATTTATAATGATCAGAGAGTGTTCAATACTTGAAAGCAAGTAGAGCGAATTTATTTTAGCGAAGAAATAACAAGACATTTCATCTTTACTCATGTTGCTGCTCAGAGTTTCACGCTCTCACGATCTTCAGACAAATCAGTGCTTACTCGATGCATATTTATAATTTTGTATAGAATATAGAATATAGAATATATAACACCCCATCATGGCAGGAACAATATGGAATATGGTATATATGGATCTTATTTCTCACGATTTACAGGATCCAATTTAGCGAAATTAGATCAAAAGATTAACCAGAGGTTGCTTTACTGACTTGAAGCAACAATAACAATAATGATAAAGACACCCATAGTGCGCCATATATTCATGAGGCTCATAGGCGCATAGAAAAATTAAAGCTTTGAACTTGGGCACAGTGTATGTGACTAAAAAATTCAAAAAAAAATAAATCTTAATACCTCGCCATCTGGAGGTTTTATATTGAGTTCGTTGTTTTGCTCAAATACTTCGGCATCAACATCATCATGCAAACAGTAATCATCAAGTCGTATTTTACCATGGGATCCTGCAGCACAAAGGATATCTTATACAACTGAGGTATTTCCATAAAATATATGCTTTACGACACAATATGAATAATTAAGGCCTAGTTTTTAAGTGCTAGTAGCATTGTGGTTGAGTAGGGTAAGACTTGACAACGATGTTTAGAAAGGTGCCTCCACACATACAATGGACTACAAGAATTAACTCAGAAATTCAGAAGTTTGCCACAAGCTATAGTCCTACCTTTTCGAATGGCTAGTTCCTCACTCAGTCCGATTCTTATTTCTAAACAAAAAATCAGTTAATAAGAAAGTTTTTTGCAAAGAGGCACAAAAAGCAGAGAGCGAGAGAGAGAGGCAAGTAAGTTCAGGAAAAACGAGCTTCAACATTTCTTGATTGCCGGTATAATCTATGCACACAACGATACAATCCAGTGTTTCTGATAGCAAGTTCGACATACAAAAAGACAAAACCCAGTAACGTGGGTTTTATCATGTGGTAATAAATGTTGATAAGCTATTCAGAATGTAAAGAAAATATAAATTTTCCTATGTTAGCCAGAGTACTGTACGAAGTCAACTCGTCACAACAAATTTTCAATATGTTGAAAAGAACAAGGTAAGCGTAAGTATTGGAAAAAATTAATGGCAGTATATACTTGCTACTTCAGATCAATGATAAATATATAGTTTATGCTAGCTATATTGATAAAAAAGGAGTTCTTTCGAATTCGCTACACGCTAGAAGAAGAAAGGAAAGGTGATTTTCTTTCAAGGTTTATACATTAGAATAGAGCAGAGCTGAAGTAAAATTATGTAAAATTATGCAATTCATAAACTCCTTTTTGAATTGATTTGAAAATTTTGAAAATTCAAATTCATAAAAGGCTCATTTTAATTTGGACAGCTTAGCATACCTGGGTTTCCAGCAAGAAAACTTTTAACTTGTATGCAGCCATCAATTTCAGAGCGAATCAATGTACCCTGGATAGAAAGAAGAAAGCGGATGAAACATCCATTCGTTCTCAACACGTCCTCTAGTGTAAAGAAAGCAGATTCAGGTCTTAAAAACAGTATGGTTATTAAAAAGTAAGAAAGCCGGTTAGCATACTCCTATAATATATTTACTTCAATATATTTATGAGCTGAGACATTGAAAGCAGTAATTGAAATCCAAAGAATCTGTACATCAATTAAATTTATACCGTTCTTCGAGGCTTCCTTAGTGATCCAATTTGGACAGAAAATTCGTTTGTTTGTTTGTCATCATTATATACTTACTATATACAATTACATATGTACAAAGCAAACTGACAAAATCGATAAATAACTAAATAAATTATTAGATAGAAATAACATGGATAAATATTTATGTATTGATAAAAACTAGCTTTATTGGCAAGTATTCTATTTACAGCTTTGGCCATCTTTAAATAATATTTTTAAATATTCTTGAATTTAAGCAGATTTTTTTCATTGGGCAGTCCATCCCAGACTTGAGATCGCAATGATCGAAGGCTATTAAAACAAAAGGTGACTTGATTTTGTCTTTAGTTTTGTAAAACAATTGATCAGACAAAAGTAATTAGCTTCCAACAGCTATGATTGTCCTCAAAGTCCATGCATACGTAGAAGAAAGTTTCTTCTTTCAAGAAAGCAAGCAGTGATGCGTGTTTTCAAAACAAACGCAAAATCTACTTACGTCAGATGAAAACAGGGCAGTTAATCGTTCAAGTACGTCTAAGAATACTTCATTTTTTCTTCCACCTTTCTATAATAGAAAACAAAAAAGATAATGCGAAAGAGATAAAAAAACTCAAGAAGAAGATTAGATCTGAAGAATTTCTTGCTATTCTTCTTTATCATTTATATGATATTCTTGTTTACATCTTTCAATTTTCATTAAAGTTTCGTCGCATTTTCCTACTTTTGTGCAAATGTACTTTAAATCAAATTGACGTAAACATTGATAAAGAACACCATCGGAAGGGTGTTCTTGCATCAATTGGACAACGATAAAAATGTGAAACGATATTGAAAACGAAAACATTAAAGGCATTAAGAACAAAGTCAATGTTCAAAGCAATCAAAATTAAAAAAAAAATCCACTAGCAGCAGAGTTTACATACTTTTGAACTCGCTTGAACAGGTAAATTTGAAGCAGAGCTTGGCAGAGTGAGCTTGTCAGCACCAAACTACAGAAAATAATAAGACTGATAAGTTATGATTCCTTGGATATATCACATAATATATCAAATAGAAAAACAGCAACAAATTTTGATAAAAATAACAATAAACGATTGTTAATGCGATATGATTCAATGGGCTACTTTGCTCAGCAAAAATCTACTCGCATGCGGCGACATTAATCGTGAACCGGCGAAAGATGTGCTGTTTAAAACATCAAAAGAGAAAAAACGAATTCTCAGCATGCAAAACAGTAACCGTTCTACAATCATTGCATAGAAAGGTGAAACTAAATTTGGGGTGTGCAACATGATCACGGCTCCCAATGACCCTGACTTGCATTGTCTACAATAATGAAACAATAAAAGCTTAGAAAACCATTAGTTTGACAAGAAGTGGACAGAGGTAGATGATTCAATATTGCCTGAACTCAAGCAAAGACATGAAATTAGGCTTAGTAAGTAAGACACATGCTTTTATAGAAGATGCGCACTTCACAGGATCATAATAAACAAGCACATTTAGAGATTTTATAGAACTACATGATCGAAGACAAAGTTTATACAGATTGCAAGCAAGCCTTAACTTTTAGATTCAGATAAGATAAAAAATAAATTTAACTCACAATATTTGGTCCAGTTGCTTGACTTGCAACGTTGTCAGCATCGTCTAAGAGATGTACGTCGTTAAAGATGAAGGATTTGAGCTTCTCTGTTGAGGTTGTCTGTGGATAGCCATAATCCTGAAAAGAATGCGATGCAAAATTTGGCAATTGCTCTTTTGTTCAATACGAATGAGGGTATTGAAATTATGCATAAAAAACAGTTTTCCGAAGGGGGAAGGCTTTAAGAGTTGTCTAAGAGATGGAAATCGTTAAAAAATCTTGCAATAAAAGTAGCAAAAATGTGGGAAAAGAAGACATTGACAGTTCCAGTTGTAGTGGGAGCACTTGGACTGATAAAGAAATACAATATTTTATAGACGGCAGTCGATTTGATAAAATAAACTTTCCCAACATAAGATCAGTTAACAATTATTTCAGAAATTAAAAGACTTACCAGAACTTCATCTAGTATTTCATATATCAATGTAAAGTTGCATCGTATTGACTCTTCATTTAGTATTCCACAGTAGTCCTTGCAGATACTAGCAATTCTGCAAACGATTGAAGTTTTCATAAGGACTAGCTGGAGTCTAATGCTCGCGCAGGCAATCAAACGAAGTTTACATTTTCGTTAGCAATTCATCCTCAAACGCATAACTTA
This sequence comes from Chrysaora fuscescens, assembly GCA_009936425.2. Taxonomy (NCBI): domain Eukaryota; kingdom Metazoa; phylum Cnidaria; class Scyphozoa; order Semaeostomeae; family Pelagiidae; genus Chrysaora; species Chrysaora fuscescens. The sequence continues at coordinate 7,008 of JAACYV020246195.1, read as the reverse complement.
ACTCAGCTTTTGCTATGCAAGACATTGAAAGATCAGATATTCCTACCAACGAGTACTGAATATTTCTCTCTGAAACAAATTGCACTAGCTACAACAGCCGGTTGAGCAAGCAGGATACCCCTCCTCCACAATGAATAGTAATCTCGTCCTGCTGAAACTGATTTATGCTTCACAGACAGAGGGATCACCGAATATCAAAGCAGTGCGATCGTACTCATTTTTGGACCACATTAGCTGCACCCAAATAGTCTTCGCCCGGGATTACAGAAAGCAGGAGATTTTCTCTCCTCACTTTTCACAGCAGGTCTAGACCGAAGCAAGAGCTCACAACCTTTACAAATAGGGTTATGTGTGCT
>JAACYV020246084.1:0-14996 GCA_009936425.2 Chrysaora fuscescens | reverse complement strand
TTATTTATTTTGTAGTTACAAGTAGTGACAGCTACATAAAGAAGCATCGACATTTTTTTGTTCACCTTCAGAATAGCTCACCAGAGCTAGAAACTCGAATATTGGAGGTACACATATGGGTTTAATTTCACTTTTATAAAAAATTTCATACAATCTGCTTTAAACAATATTAAATGGTACAAGGACGCTAAATTTATGCAATTTCGAACAACATTCTTAACAAAGATAAATTTTTACATAGCTAAGTGATATAAATGTGACAATGAAAACAAGTTATCCAAGAATGAAAAGCTAACTTGTGTGACTTTGCATGTTATATAGTTCCCTCGATGTGTGAAAACAAAGATGACTTTGGTAGGCAAAAGGTAAAATGCTTAAAGATTCAGGAATCTTTCAAAATGTACGGTAGTCATAGATAATAGGAAACTATTCCCTAGCCCGAATTAACAATTTAACTCTTAACAATTCAACTCATTTCACTTTTGGAGAAAATCGTTCTAATAAATTGTCTCTTTCAAGATTTTAGAAAATTTATCTGGTATGCATGGAATAGCAGCTGAGGCTAAGTTAATTGAAAAAGCAATACCTTCCGTACAGTATGGCATGGAAGCATTCCATGTACGCTCCGAGGCACATCCAAGTCTGAGACGTCTAGCTCTAACAGTCTGTCCTATTGGTATAATGATCTACCAAGATTATGACAGAATGGAAGTGTTTACCTGGACAGAGATATGGAACGCTGGGTATACCAGGAAGAATTTCTGGTTGAGAATATTTCGAGACGGAGAAAACAGCAAGCACAACTACATTTTGGTCAACAATAAATATTGCAAATTTGTTTGGAAACTCTTCAAACACTACTTTAAGTTTTACATCAAAGATCATGGCATACCACCAAAGGTAGCCTGGGGAAGAGTTGCACCATCAGTTGACCGTACAAACATACTTCAAGTAATTGGTAACAACATTGGAGCTGACATTCATCACCCCCTTGCACTGGAATCAAGCATACACCGTCCCTTTTCTGCTCCGACAACGCAGCTATAAACTGCTTAAAACGGACTTCAATAGTTTGAATAAGGTTTAGTTTAAATGCTAGATCACTAGATATTCTTGATATACGTAACTGTAACATTCTCAAGGCATCAGCACATATGTTTCTCATGAAATGGAAATGTTCGAGATAAAAAGCGTCCTAAAAAGCACGATCATAAGTTAAGAAATTATTAAGTATTGGTGCATAATAATTCTTTAAAAATCGTGATGCTTCAAAATCCTTGAAAGATCATTTTCGATTTTGTGGTTTCGAATTCTTGTCCCTTTGTGTCATGGAGGATCATTGTTTTTTCACCTTTTTATGCACAAGTTCCCGGAAATCAGCTAGGACTTTGTTCTCTCTTTTTGACCTTTCTTCTCGATTGAACATTGCCAAAGCGCGCCTGTTTAGAAAACATAGCCAGAAATTAAAAAAACTAGGATACCAGATATTCTTAAATCTACATAACAGTGCAAAATTATAGACGATTGCCTAGTCCATGGAAATTCCAATAGGCCAGTATGGAAGAATTTAGAAACAAATTTCAGTATTTCTATTATAACTGGATGTGTTCCAGCTATGACGGTGAAAGCTCCCTAGCACGACGACCCACTGTCTGATCAAACTGTCCACACTTTAAGCTACTTTCAGTAAATCTATGCTTATCTTTTTGATCGTGTTTTGAAGCAGCAAAATTAATGTCAGAGAAATAAAAAAACAATTCTAAAACCGAACAGTTGTTGAACCCTTGTAAAAAAAGTCTTAAATATGTTATGATAAACATACTTTTCATCAGCACTGTACACTTGATTTTCCTTTCTCAGACGAACAGCTTCCATTCTTCTGTGCCTACTGCCACTCATCACATATCCAGCTTGCTCAAAATTATCAATTTCACTACTTGTCAGCCCAATTTCACCACGACGCGGTATACGCTTTCCCATTTTGACAAACTCAGCCATTGCTTCACCTTCTCCTGGCAAAAGAGCGTGACCATACCTAAAATAGGATTGTCCTGCATAAAGGCATTGGCAAAACAGAGGTGAGATAAGAATCATTAACTTGCACAGAACGGGGTATTTATTAAAACGTCAAATTCTACGAGGATTATTTCAAGGAGACAGTTTTGCAACGATGCGTTGGTTAGTTGGCTAAAGGAATGCAGATTCTTGAATTGGCTAAATACAATGTACCATATTCGTCAAAAACACTCTACATAAAAAGGCAGTAATTACAAAAGATGTGCAATAAATTATCTTTTCTTTAACAACTAAGGAAAGAATCAAAACATAATTACTCCACTGAGCATAGTTTTCTTCGAGAAAAGCTCGAAATATTTTTAAAAATTACTTCATGATTTATTATTAATTTTGGTTTAATTTCAGTTTGAGCGGTAATCTATCCGTTACACTAAAGAGCCGTTTACCAACCACGTCACATTTTAAAGATAAAATGCACAAAAACAGACAAAAATATCATACTCTTTTAGTCCAGGCTGTTGAACCTCTGATATCACCACAGGGTTTGGGCCTACAGACACATTCTTGGAATCTAAACCAAAAAAAATTTAAAACAACTGTACATACAACACTGCGAGAAAACAGAAGCAACAGAGTTAGTGAAAAAGACAGCAGTAACAATAAAGATTGAATGGAATAGCAAACAAAATGAAAACACATAAGTTGATGATACCCGCTTTTTCAACCCAGTCATCTTGTTGATCATCAGTTTCTGAACCTATGATTAAAGGAGAATCTATGACTGAGTTAGAACACAAAACTTCAGCACCGCCTAAAGGGAAATTTGTATTGGAAAGTCTGTACTCTAGTAAAAAGCAGATAGCTCAGGAAGCTTTCCAGCATAACCCGAAGAATTGATTTCCATATAAAATATACCGTTCATGGACGCAGATTGGGCCACTATCTTAATCGAAACTCAAAAGCGATGTACCGTAGTGCCATAGCTTCGCTTTCCTTAGCATAGACATGGCTATAGGGCAGTCTACTCGATCCACGATCGCAAAATCTCTGCGACAATCTGCTACTGTCTGCAGTCTGTGTTTCCATTCAAGAGTAGAGCCTTCAAGGAGAAGCAGATCGATCGCAGACAGTCACTACAGCTTCTAGTTTTATGAAAACATTCTTCCATTAAACGGCAACAAGGCGTAAACAAGAATATCTCCTCAAACTATAGATAATATTTTCAAATTAATTCATCACCGTTAATATATCGATAGCAACTTTGAATTTTATCCACCAGATGGGATCGGACCCAAATATTATTAGATATTATGAATACTTCAGCATGTACACACAGGAACTGTTGGTCAGCTTTTGTCTCTATCAATTTCCGTGGATAAATATTTCTAATGCAAGTAAGACATCCTAAATAAAAAGCTAGAGTAGACCAACTGCTAACCACAATACCTTTTTCATCTTCAAAGGCGATCAACTGGGTAAGCATCGACTGGTTTATGTATTTTTCTTGTGGTGGTACTTTCGTATATGTTTAAGTAGTCCTGCTAGACAAACTAGTTTAATTATAGTTAATGACCTATGCCGGGAAAAGCTGTTCCTTTTTTGGTATGAGCATCCACTGAAATACTACTATTCAAGCGCAATTTAAATGAATGTAGCTACTCTCTTATCCAAAATACCTATTCGAAAGAAGTTTGTGTGAGCTCTTTTTTAGGCAGTAAACAAATTACAATATTCAGTGAAATGTTGGATTGTTTGACCACCCAGTTTTTTTAGTGAAAAAAATCTTGGGCGATTTACAGTGAAAGTTGCTTGCTTGACCAAGGCTTAAAAAACTTCAAACATGAGCTTAAACCTGATGACCTGATGACAACATTAGACCAAAGATAAATACATACAAAATATTGTAACATTTGCAATCAACTTTTGCTTACCATCTGAATTTGTGCCATCACTTGAATCACTTTCAATTTCTCCTCTCTTATGCTTTTTTCTGCAAAATTAACTCCATAATCAAGAAAGATCAAGAATCATTTAAATATAAACGTTAAAATTTAGCATACAGTTTGATAAATCTTTGCCAGGAATATTTTGCTTACAGTTTCTTTTTGTGTTTTTTGTTCTTTTTATTCTTCTTCCTTTTCTTTTTTGATTTGTGCTTTTTCTTAGATATTTCTTCAGCATTGTTATTACTGCAATGTCCATCTGCAAAAATAAAATTTTGTAAACAAAACTTGGTGTATGACAATGTAATTTTAGGAAATGCAAAATTGTGTTTCCCTGTCCTATTTTTTATTGGTTCACCTTTCATCTTAACTTGTTGGGAGGACGGTGTGCTGGCTATTGATACATGGAAATCCAACATCATCAAACAGCTGCGAATAATTTTCCTTGTTTCAATCAAAAATATTTCGATGCTTTACCTGAAGATCCATGCCTATTCTTTTTTTTTGTCAACATTTCTTCTTCTGAGCTAAAACAAGATTTCAACAACATTGCATTTAGAAAAACGTCTTTGCCCCATGATCCACACCCTTGAGCAAATTTTGCACGAGAAAAATAAATAACCCCAAAAACCAGTATAGTTATGTGCAAGAGCTATTATTGGATATTCAAAGGGCATCACAACCACTAGGGCTAAGGGGAAATTGTCCTTCTCTTTAAATGATATTGCAGCAGCAATTATTTCCATTGGTAAATTGACTAAATTGCAAAAGTACAGTTCTGCCAAACAGTACCCCTAGCCTTTTGTTGGGTGGGGAGATCAACAACCAATTTTGTAACTTCTGTAACAAACTAATCTTTGTAAGTAACATTAGCCATTCCTTGCTATTCTATTAATTTGTTGCCCTTTATGACTAACCATAAACTTTGTGAAGATGGCAAATATACAAGCAAATTAATACTAACTGTAATAAGATACTTTTGTTAATTGCAATGCTAAATATATGTAGTGATTTCAAAATATCATTCTGCTTCTTGATGAATACTCAAAGTCATACAAAAAAGCTTCTCTATTTCACAGCACCTACAGTCATGCTTTTAATTACAATCACTTGAAAATATGAAGCTGATTGTGGCAAAGAAATAAATCAAAGTAATCAAAAATGCCAGAAAAAATATAATGTCAAACACATTAGCGGTCGTCAGTTTGCAGCATCAGTTGCATTTACTGTCTTGTAAAGATAACAAAATAAAAACAATTCAGGAAGCAGTTAAATTACCAAGCTTTCATTACATAAAACGAATGTTGTTCTTTAAAAATAAAACACTAGCATTTCACAGATGGTAATAAGCAACTCAACCTACTCTGTGTCAGGTTCCTTAGGAGAAAGACCCCAAACTTCTGTAGCTCCCTTCTCTGCTATACTCTTCCTTTCAGCTCTCAATCTATATTTAAGAAAATCTTTATTATGAATGTAAGAGGGTATTTGCCTTCTCCTTCAGCAAGCTCTTAAAGTAGAGGGAAGGAAAAGGGCATTTTGAAATTCAGCAACATTCGTAGGGTGAACATTAGTTGCAAAAATTTTTGACCCATTTATTTCGGAGAAATTAATTTTGGACGATTTTCCGTATTTCGGACGATTTTCTGCCAATGAAAGAAAAGGCAAGGTATTTTGATCATTTCATTGTAAAATCACATTACTAACACAACACAACTAAAACATAAACAGTTTATAGTGCCCTCAAGGCCTTTGAATGGGTCTTCTGGTGGAAGCACAATACCCTCTAGGTGCTTCCAAGAATATAATTGAAATCTGAGGCCCCCTTTCTGATATGCTGTCTTGGCAAGAAAAGCAATGTTAGAATAGAGACAAGAAAATTGTCCAGAAAGTTTCGGAACTAGTGTAGGAAATTCTCAATAACGATGACTAAAGGGAAAAAAATGTTGTTGAAAAGTTGGCAAACAAAGAAAGCAAAGTGGGCAGACCTTTCATAAATATTCCAACCAAAATTCTAGAGTTGTACCTTGGGTATGACCTTCCAAAGGCAAAAAGCGCAAAAATGTGAAGCTGTACAACAATAAGAAAGAGACTCGAACTGTTCGTTATTCAAAACAACGCGCAAAACTTTTCTGAAATCACAGATACTGAACTAGATCATACTGTAGAAGAGATGTGATGAGTAGATGCAATAGGCACCCTTTTGGGGAAAACACAACGTAATACCGTTCAACGTTAAAGATACTATGTCTCTGGAACATTAGTGTTGTGGAGCATAGATCACAAACTTATCCGGTGGTGGTTTTTTTATTCATCGCTGTATGGATGATTACTCTCCAAGAATTATATTCTTAAATTTTTCTGCAAATAAAAAAGATGAGGCTGACCATCGCTGTTCACTAAAGCCATTGAAACATACAGCTGCCTTCTCCGGTGAGGGGGGTTAACAGGGTAGATGGCACATTAAATTAGCTATCCACTTAGGGGTCCAAAGCGTGGCAGTTTCATATCAGGCAAATCTACCACAACCAGAGGATCAATTCTAGAGAGATCTTTTTCATCCCATACGGACCGAAGGTAACAAAACTCCGCTTCAAATATAGGTAGAGGGCCAATAAAACTACCAACTATCTCAAGAAGCTTTACCGTTAGGCTCTGCATAGACTTTTTGGGTATTGAATGGGAAAACAAGCCACAAGCCAATATTGGCTTCACCTGTGGAAATTCAGAAATAAGATTTCCAAGGGTAGAATTGCTATTCTTGCACTCTGTGAAAATAGTTGAAATAGGAGAAAACATAAAGAAATCCTCTTCGCTCATACTGTAAGGCAGAGCGTATTTCATCAATAAATTGTTACAGGATCTTTACAGAAAAGTCATCATCACCATAGTTACCATCAAACAGCTCATCTAAACCACTCTCTTTGAAATAGTTGATGAGCAGTTCTGCAAGAGAACACTCATATTTGCAATTTTTTTCTGTGTCATTGAATTTTTTACAAGAATTCGTGTGACGGGAATCTTGAGAATTGATAAACATGCTGCTGCGGTAGGCATTGCAATATACGCATCATCGTCAGAAAGGAATTCCAATTTGATTGTTGGGCTCAATCTGAGTGTTGGAGGTGAATCCCCACCCTGTAGAAAATTCAAACAGCGTGTTAACTCCTGTTTTCTTCATCATATGTAGCAACTAGCTTTTCCCAAGCACTTACCTATTTCATAAACCACTCCAATGCGTTTTGTTTTTTAACTCGTTTGGTCCAAAGTTTCTGTGCTTGGGTAGAAAAATTTCGGTGTTTAAACATAAATGGGAGGAAGCCAAGAATAACTAGGTCCTGCTTTATCTCCTTCATCGATTCAGCCCTGATGCATGCATTTTTGTTTGCAAGACAAATGATTTAGTTTGTGGGCCAGTTTGATGCATTAGAAATTTGCAGAAGGCTCCCCTTTTGAGTATGTGAACATTCTTACTGCAAGATTCATCACTCTTGGCAGAGTCTAGCTCTTCAATGAAGTTGGGCTATCATGCTTGCTGAAATGACGGTTTACTTATGATGTATTTTGATAACCTTGGTAACTGTATAATCAGACCATCTTACATCACAGGGAGGTTGGATGCCTTTTTTCAATTCAGCAACTTGGCAATCAGCAGCTGGTGCTTCTTCGATGTCACTTTCCATAAGACTATTTTCTACCTCCTCTAAGGATATTGGTCGCAGAAGGCATCTTTGATTTGATTGGCAGTATAAAATGTGAAAGCTTAACCAACATATTCTTCCATTGATCTATTTGTAAGTGTCCCTTGTGTGGTGTGGTTACTCCTGACAATGAAACGCATACAGTGCTTTCCACAGGGTTGGTTTTCATGCTATTTTCTATGTTGCTGATATTTCTAACTCTACGTTTCTCCATTCAACTCCATTAGCTTACTGTAAAAATTCATTATCACCATAATTATCATCAAACGGCTCATTTCAACCACCTCTCTTCGAAATAGTTGAAAAGTAGTTCTGCAAGTTTGCACGCATATTTGCAAGTAGTAGTCTTTTGTTTCATGCAGTTTCATGCAGTCTAAGTTTTCTTTCTCTTTCTAGTGGGAGGCACTGACTAAATATAAATCAGGTTGCAATCAACAAATGTTCATTGAGTACAGTATTGAGCCGTGTCAGAGGCTGACGTTGGCAATGATCTCATTCTCATGTCTGTGGTTTACCACGCAGGACAGCCCGTGGAGATTGGTTAGTCGTTGTTGGCCTAGGGCACCCTTCTCTCAACGTATCCTATGTTCTGACCTTTTCTTTCCTAACCCTAACCCTAACCCTAACCCTAACCCTTCTCTTAACGTATCCTATGTTCTGACCTTTTCTTTTCAGGAGATGCATAGCATCTCCCGGAGGAACCACATCTTTGCAGCCTCAAGCCTACGCTACAAGTTTATGCAAATGGTCCATGTCTCTGCACCATAAGCAGAGATAATCATGTGTAGCATTTACCAGCCTCAATTTTATTTGCATGCTGATGCATCAAGATGCCAGGACGTTATCATATGGTTTTATTGTGCAATATTTTATCCCTTGATCCTGGCAGGCGCAGATTAGCCCACCGGGCTACTGGGTGATCGCCCGGTGGGCCCTCCCGAAGGGGTGCCCCAATAAAGAAACAGATATGAAGTTTTAGAGCTAATAAAATTTGTTTCAATAATGGTGAGAAAGCCTGGCAACTCCGCCACTCCTTAATCCTTCCAACAGGGCCTTTTCATCTATCATCCCAATGAGGAAATAAAGTACCCTGAAATCTTTTTGATTTGATTCTGATCATGCAGGCTATAGAGTATACAATATCAAAGAATCTATTTTCTTATAAAGTTTGGATCTAGTAAATGATGTGTTCTCTTGTCAATAAACTTGACTTTACCAGATTTGATGCACCCACTTCTTAGAATAGAAATGTGACCCCTGAAGAGAACGAGCAACATTGACCTTGGTGCAAAGGGGGGCCCCTGAGAGAGATTCCCCACCCCTTTTTGAGAGCTAATCCGCTCCTGGATCATGGTATGATCATACTGTAGCTGGAGACATGAAAAAGTAAAAACTTTGAAAGCATATAACTTTTCAGTAATAATTCTGCACATAAACAAAACAAAAGTTACTTAATTTGTCCCATTGATTAATTTCATTTGATCCATAACACATTCGATTTTTCTGATGTCAGCAAAAGCAATATTTACTTTATGCTACATTAAGCATTATGCTAAATTAATTTTTAACCACAATTTACAAAATCAAATTCTTAATAACAGACTTTTCGTGAATACATCATCATACTTCTCATAATCATGTAAAACTTCTTAACTTAAAATTTTTGAAAATACCTGAGGTGCAGGGTCATCAAATGGCAGCTCAGGTCCTGCAGCACATTTGAGAAAGGGGCCCAAAAGAGAATCTTTAACTTATTTGCTCATATAGTTGCTCTTTCTTGGTAATCACTGTCCTGACATGCATACAGCATAACTACCTGACTGACTAACACTGACTCCATAGTTATCGAGGTAGGCTCAATGACATCAAGGTATTCAAGCTAAGGATAAGGAAGTGTCCCTAATACTGCAATACATTTGGTAAGGATTGTAGCTGTAGTTGGCTATGTAAGTATGTAAGTAAGATGTGGCTGTAGACCAGCGTCAGTCGCGCCTTGCGGACCCACTCACCTTGCACCTTCTTCGTGTGATCGATCAGAAGTTTTGCTTTTCGTATACTCCGACTCTGTATACCTATTCCCTTTAAATGAACCAGCAAAAGGTTCTCGGTCACTTTCATGGTAATTTCTTTTGTTTGGGTATTTTGGCTTGGGGCCATTGCGATTTGATGGTGATATCGATCTGCTTCTTGTCCGCCATCTTTCTCGGCTTCTGCTTCGATGAGAAGCACGTGTCATAACTATATTTAATTGATTTATTGTAGATTTCCTATAATAACCAAAATGAAAATGTTAATTGCTCAGCCAGATCTCGCTGAACTTAGGCCACTTACTTTACCATACAACCAACCTCGTTTTGGAACTATTTGAAAATTTGAAAATTTCAAAAATTTTCTGTACATTATTTTTGACCTCAGATTCGGATCCAACACCCAAAATGTCGTCCAGCTGCAAATTTGCAAATTTATGCACCCGTAGTCTTGGCTTAGCTATCCTATTATAGCGACGAAAAGATTGCAAATTTATAGGGGCTTGAGCACGGCTTACGACTGAGTGTGTAAAGTATCATCCCCAATAATTTTCACGGTCAGATGCCAAATAAATGTCGAAATTTTTATCTTCATAAAATCAAGAATTATGAGGATTTAGGAATTTGAAAATTTGTATCCACACCAAGGTTTTGGTGCTGAATCTGAATATATTTAAAAAATATTTCAATAACGAGATCGTTATATCTATGGATATGCAAAAGAAGAGTACTCGATCATTGGTGGAAAATGAATGGGCAAAATTGCTAGACTGCGTTGGGCTAAACTGAGGAACTTCGACGAAATTCGATTTTATCTTGGTAACTTTTGGCGGAAAATATCAATAAAAATAACAAAAATTGTAAACTCCTTGCAGGTATATTTACTTTATCACATTCTCCATAATTCTCCATAAATTTACAGTAATCATTCTTGATCTTAGACCATCTTGCCTCGAAGAAATTTCTGGATTCGGTGTTTCAGTCAAACTGCCATGAACAAGAAGAACTGAAGATTTCTGAAAAACAAATATGTTTCTATAGTTTTAGCTGGGTCTGCAAGATAATTTTATGTATGGCTTTTACTGTATCATAATAAATACTCCGAATTAATGTTTTAATTGCACTCAAGATTTTTGATAGGTCGAAGTAAATCCAACGAACAGGCAAATCAATGTAGGGTCAAGGGAAAAAGGGAAAAAGGGAACAAGCTATTTAATAACTTTTTCAAACGAGTCAGGTGAACTGAAAACTAAATCAAGCACACAATACTCTATGACTCTTATGTTACCTTGTTCCCAAATAAATCCATAAAATATCCTAATGAACTTTAGTTGGCATACATTTATGATGGAATCGGACCTTTTTGCATTGCAAAATAGATTCCACTTCATGATTCTAGTTCAAGCTGTCACTGGTTTAGAATAAGGTTATTTGGGAGTTGCAAAAAAAACTCAATTGTTTTAGCACTTCTTTATATGTTGATTGGCAGCAAGCTTAGTATTCATTTTCATTTCAGCGGTTTACGCGGATGGCCAAGATTAAACCTCTCACCTCACACCTTTCAAAATCACTTACATGAGCTCTTGAATACAAATGCTTGTGCAGCTCCCTATTTCCTCACGTGATGCATCTAACTGAAATGATCTTGCTACGGTTTAGCTCAATGAGGATTCCGAGGCCTCGAGGTTTCGATAAAGAAGTCAAACAGACTGGGGCCTTGGTCATGTTGAATATAAAGCATTGGCTAAAAGTCTTGGATTGAAGGTATTGGAAACTGTAACATTCCCAACAACAAGATTCACCAGCTCTTCCTAGGAGCAATGGGACTAGATCTCCACACAAGCTTTGTGCAGTGCTCGCAGTCAAAGAATAGAGGATGACAACAATGAATTTGATGAAATCAGGTATCAAGTTCGTGGTCAAGAATATGAAATGTGTGAAGTGTTCTCGAAATTCTCAAGCCAGCAACTATCTTGATCAAAATGTCGAAGTCTTTCTGTAGCCCCCTGGAACGTTACCGCAAGGCTTCCAAGAGAAGGCAGGTAACGTATGAATAGCGTGCCCGCAATACAAAGGACTGTCATGATATACTAACAGTGCTTCTGCAGGACAACGATCATAATGAATGAAGGACGATACCAGGATATAATTTCCTCACGCATCAAGAAATTGCAATTCGAAACTTCCATCGCAATTATCTGCAAAAAATGTATAGCAGTTTTTGACGCATCCGAAACAGTTTCAAGATGACGAACCCTCTTTAATCTTCATTTCATTCAGTACAATTTATAACACGTTCTTGACACACAGAAATATTGTATACTATTTAAAATTAGTTGATGTGTCGTTTTTCGGTCTTCTGTGCAAGGAGTGGATTGTAACCAAGTTATAATTATTATATGCATTTTAAACGCGCTTGCTTAAGGGTCTGTGTCGTTTCCAGCCTTAAATCACTGAAACCTCGATAAAAAGAATTATTATAATTGTTACATTTATTTCTAACGCGCTCGATGCCGCTGCGCAGCATCTTCGCTCAAGGGTCTGTGTCGTTTCCATTTACTCAAATAACTGAAGCCTCGAGATAAAGAATTATTTTTATAATTGTTTACATTTTTCCGTTGCGCGGCGCCTCCGCTCCTGTCCAATCTCGCCTCGAGTGGGTGGATTTTGATATAAGTCCTCGTTTCCGCATAATTCCAGGTCACTTAGTTCCCCAGGTCCTTTCCTGGCAAACCTAGTGCATTACTGCACAATAAATCCACAGTCAACTTGACAGCTGTCATAGAGCCCACGCATCAATTGACATTTGAAAGATAGCAGAACAGCATTTGAAAGGCAAGAGACGAATGCGTCCTTGTCTCGTAACAGTGGGTAAACAACATTTGACACAATGTGAAAGCTAGACCACTAGAAATCGATTTCCATGGAACATAAGTATCAGATAATTGAAGGGGTAACATGGGGGCTGCGCCTGGCTTTATATTCCCATATTTTCTGTGTTAGGGCGAGTCTGCATAGGTTATCCTTTTCAAATATGCCCCACCCGCAGACGGAATATTTGGAAGTGGGTATCATGAGGGGCATAATACTCTCAAATATCTTGATCACCTATTGGAGTTTGAAGTCCCATTGCTTTCAGAAAAATATATTACCAATAAAACCACCAAAAAAATAGTAATAAAACCACCAAAGTGTGCAATGAGGAACTGGAAAAAGTGTCGGGTGTGGAGCTGCCGTACATTCCATGCTGGGCTATTCCCTCCTCCAGGACCTGCACTTCAGTCATCTTATCTGCATGTCCAATAGAAGCCCTCATTCAAAGCTAAACGTCTTGAACGATATCAGGAAACTATAAGGAAATGCATTCGGGGCATTTTTGAGAGTAAATGGCAAGAACACGTCTGACAATAGCACTGTAGTTGGTAGAGAACGTCTGGTTAAGTAAAAATTAATTGTACACACTTGCATGATGTTGAGCTGCTGACATAAGCTCAGCTGAAGTTAAACAAATCGATATTCTATTGGGAGCAGATCATATTAGGCAATTATGCAACGGTGAAGTGATTAGAGGAAAGAATGTTGAGCCTGTTGCTATCTCTACAAAATTAGGCTGGGTTTTGTACCCAGCTAGCAGTTAGCTGTCTAATATCCACTCATGTTTTACTTACTGGTGGAAAACTGTCTAGCTTGCAGAACGATATTTTCTGAACTTACCATGAAAAGAAGGACATTATATTCTACCTGAAAATCATCACAGTGTTGCAAGTTGGCAAAATCAGCTGAAACGTCTTATAAAAAGATCCATACGTTTTATAAGAGTATGACAAAGGGATTCACGACCAGATTAAGAACAAGATAGTTGAAAAGGTACCCAATGAAAGATGCAGGACAGGTACACTAGCTACTTACTACATCATGCTATCATTAGAAAGAACGAAACTAAGAGTTGTGTTTGAATCTGCATCAAAGGCTACACAGAGTTTTTCTATTCTGAATCGCTCATGAGTTAATTTAATATCATAACAATCAGCCATGACGTCATCTCAAAGCTAGTAATGGGATATTGTAGTGTTTTCTCAAGCAAAAAAAGAGGGCAGTTAATAAGGCAATAAAATCGAACTCACTGAGCAATTAACAATGATAAGCAAGTTTTGCTATAGCCAAGTTGGTAATGCATTTAGCTGCTGAACCATAGATCCGGCTATCTAGCAAAGTCTTGATAACTTCATAATTTCACACTAGAATCTTTTTATTTTTTTAAACAAATTGCAGCACAATTTTCTGAAAAGATTCAGAATCATAGTTGATGAGCCTCACCATTGATTTTTATTGAAGGATTTTTCTATATGTAAAAAACCTTTTACCAGTTTTAGTTTTATTACATTCATACTATTCAATCTCAGCTTTGTTATTATAACTTTCAGCTGAAGCAATTACTGCAGACTTGTGCAATCTTTACCCAGTAAAGACAAGTTAGCGCGATAATTTGTATTCCAAAAAGAAACAAACTCGTACAGGACTGTCTGCTTTCCTCCTGAAAACAAAAAGATTTAGCTAAACACTTTTCCGAATCAAGATCACTGTAAATTCAGGTAAATTGTCAGAAATATGTCATCAAATTAACTTAGAAAAATAACCATGAATTTGAGCCTGAACGTTTTTTTGGGCTCTCCAACTAGAGCGCAGTATTCTGAAATATTTTGAAATAATTCTGGCTGATTGGTCAATTTTCACTCATTCCAACCTAGCCTGACTTTCCAAAGTCAGACATTCCGGAGCTATTCCGTTGTTTCTTTAGTTTTGCAGTTAAAAATAGATTTAAATATAGGAGGTGCTTGGACACTGTCAAAAAAACCAACGATATTTTTTTACCTCCGATTTCGAAATCAGAGGTAAAGCAATAAAAAATTCGAAAAGATCGAATTCGCAATGGAATATTTTGTATCGCTCAAGATGACAACAACTGTCGAAATGTGAATCCTGGCCTTGATTTTCATCGTTTTCCAAAGGTACAGTGAGTGCGTAGTTACTTGGATTTCTTGCTTTTGTTGACTTTGCTATCTTCGATTATCGGGGTTAAAACAGAATACGTCACTTTTCAACAAATATTTATGATGTCTTGTATAATTAACATAATTAACATAATCAATATCCAACATAATCACGTTGTCAATGTATATTTTAGTTTAGGTTTTTGATTCATAAGAGATCAGTCAGGACACGATAAATGGCGACGAGGATAAAATAAAATAGTATTCTGAAATACGTCTAACTATCTTATAAAGTTATGGCTGCTCGACCCGCTTTACCTC
>JAACYV020245973.1:0-14560 GCA_009936425.2 Chrysaora fuscescens | reverse complement strand
GTTTCAACCCAATCCAAATCATTGTAGAAATGGCAGTTATAATAACTACAAGATAGAAAACAAAACAGTTGGAAGCAACAGTGGTTCTAGATAGACATCATAACATCCCCATTGGTGAGATGGGCGACTTGGTCACTAGAAATTTGCTAGCGAACATCGACAATTAATTAATCAAGTTCTATGTTTGATAATTTGTATTTTTTGTTACTGTTAGAAATCCTATCGAGTATGTAGTAAAATTTGTTTTACACCTAAACCACAGTTCCCTTTAGTGATCCAATTCTATGATTAGCAGGAAGACTGAATATAAATGTTAGAATCAGATGCAGACTAGAAACGGACAAACATTGCACAAATGGACTCTCCATTTCAATAAACTAGCAACACATAACAATTTTTGATACAACTGTCTAACTGACAATTCCTGCATCGGATCTTATTTAAAAATTGCAATAGATGAAAAAAATTGAAAAAAGACAAGCTAAAGAATGAAGAATTATTCTATCATAAATTCTAAGTCACAGCTCACTGCCTCAACTAATCAAATGTTGATTATCTAAAATTGAATAATGATTATAATAATGCTTTTAAACATGATGACGAATTCAGCAATACGTATTGGTGTTATTGCTGCCTGTTTTCTTTCAACAAAAAAAGGAAATATCAAAAACCAGCATTTAGAAATATAAAACATATATTTATAAACATCTCTTTATTTGCCTGTGTTAAGACATCAGTATCAAAAAAAGACCTATGGACACGGTTAGAAACGGCAATCAAATTAGCATAACAAAGCTGCTTCATCATGTAGAATGAAGATCAAGATTTGTCCTCAATTCAAGAACACATTTTCTGGAAAAATAGTAAAAATGGTTTAAAGATCTTACCCAGACAAGGCCTGTTTTTCGAGAGTGGCACTAAAAGTGCCTTCCAGGGAGTCTGATTTAGAAGCACCAGTTTTGCTTTCGGTTCCTGCATCGGTTTCTTCAAAATATTCCCCTTCCATGCGATAACCTGTAATGAAATAATATCAATACATCAAGCATATCTGATACTACAGTAAGTAGATGCATGGCTCTTATCAAGGGTCTACGCCGAGACACGAACAAAGGCCTTGGCAGTAACGGGAGCTGCGGAGGAGGCTTGTGGCTGTAAAAACCATGAGTCTGGCTTGTTAATTGACAGGAATTTTCAGTGCAGAGGATTAGTCGGTTGGCTTCTGGTCTCAAAGGTCTCAGATTTGAATCCGGGCTGAAGTAACTATAGCAAATTGTGATAGCCTACACATGGGGATATATTCATTTAGTGATAGCACATGCCTCATTACATAATAAAAATGCACCAATTAATTAATTAATGCACTTTCTTTGAGGGAGCTTGTCCTAAAGACTCAGGGGACCAGATTCATCCAAAAGTATATCACAAAAAAAAGATATTTAGGAAAGCAGCCAAACACCAAGGATATAAAATTAACTTACCGTTGTTGTGAATAACGGCTGCAATTTCAGCAGTAAAGAAGTAGTCTTCTTCTTCCCATGATTCCATATATCGTTTGTGCTTGCCACGATAAGTTAAACGAAGTTTGATAAACTTCTTTTGTATTTCTCCTTCTATTCGAAACATGTCTACAGTCCTTCCACTTATCTATTTAGAGAAATTATTTAAAATTGTAATACTTTTTAACTTCAGAACACTTAACTTTTTTAACACTGCCCCGGGACAAGTTTGTACTTACCTTAAAATCTGTACATATGGTGGTGGTGAAAATTTTCGTGGGAAAAATGTACAACAGAAATCATGTTAAGCTTCTAACCGTCAGTTCAGCACGAGGGCCTTAAATACCAGCGTACTTAATTTTTACCTTGTTTCCTTTCTGCTTTAGAAGGAAGGTGAAGTGACAATTGGTTATCTCGCTTGTGAATAAGCTAAACTAATTATACATGCCTTCACTAGAAACTTGATCGTTACCTTGTTTCCTTGCTGCTTTAGAAGGAGGGTGAAGTTTCGAACTGATGAATGATTCGTTATCTTGCTTGTAACTACCGCTTGGCAGAGCCATAACCCAGTGAAGTTGTATTCGGTCTTTTCTTCTGCATTATTTCTTATGATATCTTCAAGTAGAAATATCGAAATGATAACAGAAACACAATGAAGCCCGACAATGAATTTCAAAGAGCAAACATGAAAAATAAGCACTATTAAAGTATAGATATAGCTTTATGAGGGAAAACCACACATAAAGCAATATTCGTAGCTTCTGTTTAAAAGAGATTTAGCAGACACTGGTCCACAGAATGCTTCGCTTTGCCCAACAACTACTTCGGGCAATAAAGCTCGACTAATAATTCCAAATACAACAAAATTATAAAAGCAAACTTGAACCCTTCAGTGATTTGCTTTACCAGAATCTCATTACACAGGATGAAAACAGTAGAAAGCAAGCATCTGTGACATACATTTGAAATTTCAATATCAAAAAATTACATACCACTCAAGTCTTTCATAACAGCACGCCGAGAAGGTTCCATTGCCTCACCAAAGAAGTCAAAATTAAAGACAACAACATTTGACAGTGAATAAGCAACTCTATCGGGAACACGGTCAATAACCACTTCAGGACAACCGGGCCTAACCAAGCTCAGAATGATTGTCTCTCCCATATTAAATCTTTCAGCTGCTCTTGTTAGATGACGGATTATATTTTCATCCATGTCAACACTGTCACTATAAATCAATAAGAACGTGCGCGAATTATGCAAATCATCCTGGTCTGTTGTCACTTTCAGTCCCATTTTCGTTAGAATAGTTTCCAGACTCTTTGCAAATGGTGTGTCTTCCTTGCTGGCGCCTATGGCAACATGATACTCGTCAGACTTCAAAGGTTTGCCAGCCCATGCTGGTTTCTTTAACTTGGTTATTCTTTCCTTTATTTTTGAAATCTTTGCTTCTGATATTAGTGACTTTGACAACATTTTGTTCCACTTGCTACTGTCCTCTGAAAAAGAAATGCAAAACGTAGATGGCATTAAGTTAACTATCAAGTTGTAGATTTCCAATACTGGGAAACGATTTCGCTTTCACTAGCATTCTTCACAATGACAGACAAAGGTCTTAAATATCAACTTATCCGAAGACAGGACAACTGGTCTGCATACAAAATGGATTAGGCTGGTTATTTTTGGGGCAAAAATTGCAAAACAATAAAGAAAGAATGTTGCAAAGCAATCTTCCGCTACTACGAAACATGTCAAACAGAATTATAAATGGTAGATAAATGATAAGAGATGAGAAAAGATGTACTGCTTACTGTGATTGGTTGGCTTACTATCCACAATCTTCTTTTTCGGTATTTCATCGCTTCTTTTAATTTCCGTTGACTGCTGCTGATATTCAGCAATGAGGTTAGTGGCAGCAGCTAGAATCCCTGAAATATCAAATCAAGACAATAACAAGAAATCACGCCTATAGGAAGAGCCATACAAGACATGCAAAACATGAATATGAAAGCAATTGAGGCAAAAACAAAGGCAAACTGGAGAGAAAAGACATGGAGAAATCTATCAGCGGCTATAGATCTTTGTTTTTGTGCTCATTTCTTCAGCAGAAACTGTATGTATTTATTTCATTTCAGACTAGTCACAACAGGTTTGTCACAATATCTGTCGTCGGTTATTGAGATGTTAGCTTTGTTGTTTACTTAACTGACGGCATAGGAAAATCAGAGGAAGGACAAGGAATGTTAGAGGAGAGCTTTCTGAAGAAGTGTCTATGCATTATCATTTCTGTGATTTTAGGATACTGTCTGTTGCAACCTATTTTCAGTCTATATACATTGTTTATTTCATTTTAAAGTGAGCATAAATCGTGGAAATTTAAGTCAAATGGTACACATTTTGGTACACATTTTGGTCATACTATAGATGATCAAGTGCCTTAGGATTAAAGAATAGGAACACACATTTTCATCAATAGCATATATTGAAGATATAATTCAACCTTCCATGGAGTTAGCAGCAGGCACAGGCTTGCTGCCTGAGTCGACAACTTCTTCGTCCGTTACCCAAATATTATATTCCGCTGGATAACCATCAGGACGAACTTTAGCCACTGCAGTTGACGTATTAAGAACTGTTCCAATATACGTGGACCCATCCACCCACTTCACTTTTAGTTTATCATCTTTTGATACCTAAGCATAAAAGATTTTGAGCACTATTAGATATAGTTGAAGCTTAGCACCCGAAGGTAAAATCATCTGCCCAGAGTCAACATGGAATTAGAAATGAATATGTTGAGATGTAATTCAAATTTCAAGTGAAGCAAAGACATCACAAGGTTATTTCTCAGTACTTTTTACATCAATTTTGCTGCTTATTGCTAAAATATATTTTGATCGTATCAATAAGCATGCTGTAAAATGAAACTATAACATTCGAAGGCAACAAAGAAGGATACAGAAATATTTCAACTTATCAAAGAAAGACGTAAATAGCAAACTGAGGTAAATCTAGATGTTCTTTCACGAGAGCATGATTTAGAAAGTGATGTGCTGAAATAGGGCGGATATCTCACAATAAATAAAATATCAAAACTAACAGTTCAGTTGGAAGTTAAGCCAGTGACCTCTCACACCAAACCCCGCTGAATAATCGGCAGCAGTAAAACAAGTACCAGAAACATTGGGGTCTCAATCCACCTTGACAAAAAACAGCCCTGAACACCCCGTTCAGTAGACATATATTTTAACTATCGAAATTATAACTAAAATATATATAAATCGAATTCGACAAAAACCTATTTTCATTTGGTTTATATTTATATCTAGAAGACTTAATTACCCACAGTTTGTTGGAAAATGTCATATTCGAAAAGTTTTGCCAAATTCATATTTACAGTTACTAAGCTACAACAGTAAAACTAGAGTTCTTTAATATCAAGTCAAGTTACCTTTAATGAATCATCAACCTTTCTATCGTCTTTGAAGCTGGTACATTGTTTTGGTTCCACGTATTCATCATAAACATTGCTCCAACCATCATATGTTATCTGTGGAAACAATGAACTTTACTGCATATTACAATTAATTTTAATTATAGAGGAGCTTCAATTGCTCTTCGCATCTACACAAAGAAAATATTTGCCATAAATAAAAATGTTTCATATATGAATCTATGAACTAATTTTGAAATATAGAATTGCCAATTAAAATACTGCTGAAAAAAATATTATATACGTTATTACATATACATTGTATAAAAATACTATCAAGGATGTAGAATAATTTTTCTCATTGCAAGAATCGCTTCCCTTGCTGCTAGTCGTGGCTGTACTGCATTTAATTTCCTAGCGATTTTTTATTCTTTATTTTTTAAATTAATCGTTTGAAAAATACTGGATATCAGGCTTCTTCCTGATTAAAATCAGGGCAATATTCTAAAATCTTGTTTTGTTAGCACTTTTGGCGAGCAAAACAGGAGCGAGCAAAACAGAAGCTTGTAAGTGATCTATTGCTCTGAAAACCTCGTCATGGTTCTATATGCGTGGGTCATCCAGCAACCACCTATACTGACGAACTATGTAGAGACACAGGTTGCCAGCCTTCAAACCTTAAAACCTTGATGCAGGATCGTATTATATAGATGGTGTGATATGATCATAAATGTCCGTGCAACCTCGACCAGATGATGATGTTTTGTTACAACATCATAGTGATTCTAAAGGCTACAGAATTTAACGAACATTTAAATTGCGGAACGAAGGAAAAAACAAGAATTTTTGTTTTTGAATAATGGTAATATCAGTACTCTTACATAGAACACATTCTGTGGGCCCATAGCAGTTACTACAGCTTGCATTTTTGTTCCTCCCTTCAATTTCACAGTAATCTTTGAGCCCAGCTTGATTTCCACTGTAAAATGTAAAATGGATAACATAAAAGTAGCACAGGAAGATTGAAGTAAAGAAAAAATTAATTAATTTAAGCGAGCTTGATTATCTGTGCTTTGACGTCCATTCGCCTCTTAGATATAAGCTGTCGTTGCAGTAAATTATAAATTGTGCAGGTCACCCAATGTAGGACTTTGCTGATTATTTCATAGGCACCTTCATCAGTCTGAAGCACAACACAAATGAAAATCAGAAAAATTCAGAATTCAAAATATATTTCTATTTATTTTTCTTTTAATTTAATTTTAATATAATACTGTAAAAAGTTATATGCTAATTTCTAAACTTATTGGGGCAGAACGCAAGAAAAAGAAAATTGATGGAAATACAGAGGATGCGCAACAGAGCTTGAGATACATTTACCATTATATATCATAAAGAAACAAGGCAGGGGAGACCAACAATTATCTTTTTTTCTAATGTTTTGCGCTTGCATGAGTCCAATGCTGCGTATAGTAAGACAAACACTGCCATGTCATTGATTGTGTAGTTACCCGAATTAAAATGTAAAGAAATGCTGATATCAGCATGTCCATGGATAGGGTTTTGGAAAGTTTTATTTATGACATTACAAAAGTGCTCTTCGAAACGGTTATTGATTTGACGGGAGGTTTTACCAATTTAAGAGATGTTGTATTTAATACATAATATACAATAGATAAGGCACGAGGAAGAACAGGTAAAACTTTGATTGACATTAAAAGGTACTGGTGATAGAGGTTTTATTACTAACATGTTGACAGGTTTTTCAGTTACCATGGGTACAAGGAGAAGAACCAGGTTGGTTTGATGAGGAGGAAAGATTAGACCTAACCAGCATACCTCACTAAGGTCGGTGTCTCTTCGGTAGGCCATTAGCAGTGAAGCATTAAAAATAGGAGCAGTTTCGGGATCGGTTGTGAGAATTTTGAAATTTAATCATCTTGATTTATTGTTAAATGATAGGTAAGTGAAGTGGCATTCTATTCTGTGATTATTGAGTTATGATTTTCTTCTTGCCCAGCCTTGATAATTTGTTTGTTGAACTTTTTGGTAGGATTTCGGGAAGTAATCTCATAAAAATCGGGTTTGGATTCCAGCTGGGAAAGGCCTTCCTTGAAGTAGAAATCCTTACTCCAGACGACGATGCATCCACCTTAGTCTGTATGTAGTCTGTATGTAGTCTGTATGTAGTCTGTATGTAGTCTGTATGTAGTCTCATCTACCAATGCATGGGTTTATGCACTAGGTGCAGAAAGACCACTTAATATCCAATGTGACCTCACTACGTGATTGCTCTATGCCTTTCGTTGGCATTACAGAGAGCTGGCATTTTCTCAACTAAGTCATCTACAACATGCTTGGACTGAGGCACAACCCTCACATCTAAGATTGGCTGATCTTCATAAATACCCACAGCTATTTATATCAAGCATACTTCTCAAATCAGAGCAAATCAATGTAATTTCGTTACCTGTATTTATAGTATTTATAGAATTACTTGAAGACTTGACTGCCTTGGCACCTTCCCCAATAGCATGTTCTGGAACCCAGAGTTCGTATCCCTGTGGAAAGCCATCAGGAAGGACTTTAACTGCAGCAGTATCAGCTGCTAAGACACTTCCCTGGTAAATTGAGCCATCGAGCCATTTTACATCCAACTTATCATCTTTTTTGGCCTGAAATGGAAGGATGACGTGTGCTCTAACATGCTCTAAACAAAACAAAAAAATAGTGAGTATATTTGTAGGAGAAGAAGACATGCACTATATTATTATTAAGCTTTAGTTGTGTCGCCCTTCTGGCTCAAACATTTGAGGTAAATCTGTTTTTGGGTCAATGACAAGTATTGTCTACTTTTCAGCTGCATCAAAGTTAAATTTACTACATTTCCAAGTAGCTACCTATTTTTAGAGAAACAGATTCTGCCTATAAACTTGGGATAAACATTAAACTGGACCTGAAAATAAACTTTCACACACTTTCAAACCTAGATAACGAAGATTTTTATAAAGATCATTATGATTATTCGTGACGGAGAAACAAACTGAACAATTTTCTGGTTCCGTTCTCTACCACGTCATGCACTAAGACCGCTGGCAACTATCAGCGCAATTGTTCATACAGGACGAAAAATCCGCAGAATTGCCGATAGGATGGCAGCGCAAACCAGAAACAAACCAAGTAAATCAGATTTTACACGAGGAATAGGAGCATGCAGATTTTAACATTTAGTTACTTCTTCTTATAAATTAATGGTATGCGTTTACAGTAGATAGTGGTAAAATGTTGTAAAACCCAACATAATGAATCAATCAAATGTCTTAAAAAGGAGATTTATAAAATGGATTAAAAAGTGAGAATTACTAAGTCAAACAAAACGTATTATTGCTCTTATTAGAAGGAGAGCGTTAACTTCTCTTAGATATGCTGTGTCAGCAGGAAAGCTTCCTAATTTGACAGATAAGATAAATCCAGTTGTTGTAAGCCTGATCCACCCGTAAAAAGCAAATTCGTTGAACTTACTTGCGTTTTACTGGTTATCTGAGTCCCGTCTTTCTTTTTACATTGATCAACGGAAACATATTCATCGTATATGGAACCCCATCCTGCATAAGCTACCTTGGTGAGAAAAGCATATTTGATTATAGTTATTAATTCAGCATTTTGAGTCAGTATTTTTCAATTGTTTGAGCCTTATTATTCTTGATAATCGATTAGCAATTAAACAATATAATCACAGAAGATTTACATAGATGCGCATGCGTAAACAATAAAGTCCCACAGTGATTTGGGAAAGTGTTTTGATCAGAAATTTTTGAAATTTCAATCGGCTCTATGCTCTGGTCTTCCTTCAGATCGTACAAATCTTTCGCCTTTTACTAAAGATTTCCGTGGAGGAGGACAAGTGAATGAGCCTATAGGCAATTTTTGCAATGCCCTGCTGAAAAGCAGGGCTCTAAATTATCAAATAAAAGTATCACTGAATCCTAAATATCAAAGACTTTGGAACACTTTTAATTGTTTATATTATTTTTGATGATTCACCTAAATGCATTAATTTATAAGTTGTCATGGAAACTTTTTTTTATCTTGAAAAAATAGTAAATTAGTATTCTCTACTTCCATAATACTCACTTTAAAGACATCTTTTGGTCCAACAACTGTCACTTTTCCATTGGTTTCCTTCCCAGTTATATGTGTAAATTTCACAACTTGGCCAACTGAAAATTTTCCTGCAAAAAAAGAACAAATTCAGCATGAAAGTTGAGAACATAAAGGATGGTTGAATCTTCACAATCTTATCCAATAATATTTCATTTTTGCAACTTCTGTCAACTCTTAAAAGTGTTTATTTTAATTGCTAAAGCAGTTGAACCATGAGAGAAGTTCTAAAAGAACAAAATCAAACAAAAACTATGCTTAAAATGTTAATCTAAGATCAGTATTGTAATGTTCCTAAAGAAAGAAAGAAGATATGCTTCAATCTTAGAGAAGAATATTTTGCTGAATACAATTTTGCCAGAAAATGTTCATAGCAAAAGTTTTTCTTTGATAGATAATTTATCATTACAATAAGAGCTGACTAGCAATTTATTGAATTCTGTCTCTTTCTTGAGCAAAATGTATGCGAGCTGTCAGCTACCTACACTACCCACTTGATGTGTACAATTCAGACAAATTCAAAATTGAAGTGTTTTAATTGATTTGTGGCCTCCCAATAGAAGATGTTTAGTCATGCTGGACTATTGTTTATAAACTTTCAAGGCAAAAGTAATCATGTTAGACCCGATCTTTGTTTCAAAGCGAAACTCCTGCACCAAATAAAATATAAAATTTTATTCTTTCCAATTCCTCCATTTTGTAACCAATAATATCAACTCTTCCTTATTGCAAATTTGCTATTTTCATAAAAAGCAAATAAGTGATATAATAACTGTTTAAGAGAAGTGAGCAGGACCTGGCAATTATCAAACTTTTTTATATCAAAACATTCTGTAGTTATAAACAAAGGGGAAATCTTGGGTCTACGAAATCTACAGACTTCAGACTACACAACTTTATTGTGAGTTTCCTGCAGTCAAATGTTGATTATCTATAACCATAAAACCTACCAATGCAACTTTATCAATCAGGAATAAACCAGTTATTGAAACAATAAAAATTCGATAAATGTGTGTGCAACAAATGCATGCATGCGAGATCGCATGCATTTATCTTTACATTTAATTTTATTTCATTTTATTGGCACATACACTTGCTATCTTTGTTAGGTATGGGATCATTACCTGAGAATAGGATAAGGCTAGTTTGGTTAGGTATTTGCAACCTAATATTTACTGTAATACTCCTGTATTACCTATTCACAAAAATGATATTAGCCTTACCAAACAGCAATGGGGAGTATCTATCATGAGATACGTTCATTATGAAAATTTTGTTCAAATTCTACTGAAGGAACTCTTGGTGAAACATTGATTCTAATTAACATTTCCACTATAGGCCTATACATCAGACAATCGATATCGAAACGATTCTTGCCAATTTAGACATCATGGTAATTAGAAGAAGTCATAGTAACCTGTCATCTTGTTTTTAATCCAGGTTGCAAAGCTTCATTTTAATATTGCTGTTGTTATTTGAATATCTCTCAATCCAGTTTACCTTGAAATGAAATGAAGATCGTAACTGAGTTTATTATCGTTTAATATCTGCTTAGATGGATATAAAAGCATTAATAGGTTAAAAATTCAAAGAACTAATTCTTTCTTTTTGTCTGTCATGGAATAGTTTTAGCATGCTTTACAAATCTTTTTACAGATCTCAATTATTGTTAAGGCCTAAGTTAGTCGATTTTATTTGGTAGCAAATTAAACTTACCTTGGAAGTCTTCCCACGTTGTACCACATCTAAATAAACTGTTTACACTTTCATCCGGTTGTTGTTTTGACAACTATCAAAGCATATTAGCAGAACTGCAGCCTCCCTTCCACACTCGCAACAACAACAAGAAAATATGAAAACTTAGACAACCCATCTCATGAATATTTGTTTTTACTTCTTTGTCTTATAACTCCTTTATATGTTTATATCTTCTAGCCGCTATTTTTTTATTTTTATTTGTTGTCTACCCACACCTTTTATTTGTTATTTATACTCATATGACATAATTTCTCTATTATACCTCAGAGACTTTAAAGTAGCGTTCGACGCTGTGTGGAGAACAGAGCTATGCAAAATGACGATAGCAATTGGTTGCAAAGATTGTCAGGATAATTGAGGCTCTTTACAACAATACCAAATGTGCGGTTAACTGAACGGTGAAGATCGGGTTGAGACAATGATGAGACAATACTGTCCCCCACGATATATTCAATATTTGTCAGGAGTCCGTGATGAAACAGCACAGCTAAAGATTTGGACAAAAGTCTGCGGCTCCAGGACGGGCTATCGATGGATATCAGATACGCGGACGACAAACCTTTCCAGACAAGCTACAGACAACAGCACAACTGAAAAAAGCGGGGCATGAAAATTAACAACGCCAAAGATAAGATCATCTACTCTGACAGTGAAGGCGTGGGTTTTATTGTGCCCGCCAGCTTCTACGAGCTTTCAATTCTTTTTCGTAGAGTGGGGCAGCTCCTCTGAACGTACTGTACAAGTATTAGGTACAAGGACTAAATATGTATACTCTTGATATCTGCTTGATAGCTATACGTATTACATTCTTAGGAAAAGCTTACTTCTATAATTACTGGCAACATACCAAGGTAATCGGTGTAGACAATTAGTGAAATGGGGTTATTTAGATATGTACACATATTGATACATGTTTATGTAATTTATGTATTTTATGTGAAAATAGGATAACACAAATTCGAGTGGCTTCAGTGTGATGCTGTTTATAAAGACCTTTTTGTATACAATTTCTTAACAACATATGAAAAGAACTATAAGATTGAAATTGAGGACCTCTTGGTGGTCCCTAAATTTCATAATTTTTTTTCCTCGTTTTTCTCAGCTTCCTTAACGAAATCGACCAAAAATGACCATTTTCACGAAACGGGTTAATTGATAATTTAGAGTTGATGGTTGAAAGGAATTAGCCCTAAGCAAGAGCATATGGGTTTTTCGTGGTGATGGCTTTAGAACGAGGTCATTTACTTACAGCAACAGCTCTAGTATTTACTATACACACCATTCAAATATCCGCTCACCACGAAAAAGAGGCCGTGGATATCAAAATGGTGTACTGTTTTGCAGATCTTGCTCTGAAAATCTCTGAAAATCTAATCCTGTTAGCTTATCTACAAATTATTTCGTAGGTATTGCTCCTTTGCATAATTATATTATAGGCTAATGGCTTTTAGAGATGGAAGCCATTAACCTATTGTTGTTTATTTGTTTCATGCAATATTATAGTCTTGCATTATAGCCCTGCCTCGCTGTCTATTGGTTTTGAGTTTGTTTATTCATCCTTTGATCGTATAGCAATGGGTCTTTTGCCAGGTGTTCCGACCGGTTTGCTATGCAAGCTGGGATCACCAAGACGGTTTGCTATGCAAGCTGGGATCACCGCTCATCAGAGCGATGCTCAAGCAACAAAAAGACACACTTAGTGGCTGCGAGTGAAAATTACTGTTGGTGCAGCACGTCAGAACGACTACATTACGACATTATCTACTTATAAATGCAAAAGATAAATTTTTCAGTATCCCCGAGTTTTGATTCAATTTTAGTTCAATCTGGGACTGCATGGATGAGCTGGGGCACTTTTAAATCTTGCCCGAGCTCTTATTTCACGACTTACAACACCTAAGAGAACGCCAGTCAATCGAATTGTTCAAGAGTTGAATAGGCTTTGCAAAAATAGGAAGGTTTTACAATCATCAGAATGCCAAATAAGATTGCATCAGAAATGCAAAGAAAGAAAATTATTGGTCAGATTATCACTAATTTAGTGCATGCCCTGCGATGATTCATGTTTGTAAACACCTTTGAAAGCGGTATTTTTTGCTGTCTGCCAGCTACAACAATTCAACTAACAACAGCAATAGCTTTTCTGAAAATTCTGCCGCCACTGAAACACTACATCCTTGATCTTATCTTCCTCCTTCTGCTCTGCTGTTCTTCTGTTCTTGTCTCTCCCATTTACACCCTTTTTTAGCAAGAGCTGCGTTTGCCACGTGACCACCCGCTACTGCTTGATTGGTTACACCTTCTCATAGGAATAAATGCCAGGCCTGCCCGAGCCGGAGGCAACACATCACAGACTAAAAAGCCGTAGAAAATCAAAGTGTAAAATAAGATAATAATTTTTCTTTAAGAATGTTTAGTTAATTAGCTGATTTATAAATATATTCAGTTAATCTAAAATATTATTGTAAATTCATATTTATAAGAGATAGGTCTAAATAAACGTGTTTTACTATTGTAGAAACTAGTTGCAGCTATAATCCAAATTTAAAGATCAAACAGGAAAATCAAAGTTGAATGTATTCTAGTCCATCCCTAAGGCCCCATTCACGCGGGAACGCAATCGTTCCATTCCATATCGTTCTGTTCAAATAAGTTGAATGTTAAGGGGTTGCTTTCACACTGGCATGACACCGTTAACGGAATAACACCGTTGCGTTTCAAAAGTGGAACGATAAAAAAGTGATGCAAAAAAAATGGAAATGATACGCAATCGTTCTGTTTCCGTGTGAACAGGCAGAACTTGTCCGATAAGCAGAATGATATACGCAGGCGTGTTTTTCTGTTGTTTGGAGAAGAAAATAAATAAAATAATCTGCTTCGTATTTTCATCCTGTCCAAGTTCTTTTGGGATTGGATGGATTGGTAGTCTTTCACCACCTCGACAAGTGAGGGGCGATTCACTGTCTTAAAATCTCGTACACCTTTCTCTTAAATCCTATTGTTTCGTCAAAAATCTCTGAAGAATCCTATTGTTTTTGTGGAAATCTCGTACACCTTTTGGTAGAGTGAACTGCCCCTCGTCGACAAGCAGCTGTATTTCGTTGTCAGGCCATTCAAAAGACTCCACATCGCTCTGCAAATTTCGGCTTTCCTTCCTTTAGGTTTGGCTTTTGTTTTGCCATTTACTTGCTCTTTTTGATGCGCTGTCGTAGCTACTATCCATTTGCAGAAAAATGGAAAATAAATCCAATAGATGCTGGATCTTTTGTTGCCATGTTGCCATGTTGCCAAAGCTAGCAAAAGTGGGTATTACGACTGCAGCATGGATTCGAGCTACCATGCAAACAGCTGCTGCAGGGGTTGGGAGGGTTGCTGCTATAACTGGGCTACAGGTCGCTGGCATCGTATTTTCTGCTGCACTGATTCCAATTGATTTCGCACAGATGATTTAAAGCTCAATAAAAATCCATAAAAATAGGGTATCCGAAGTTGTCAATGATATATCTAAAAGAGCAAAGAAATTGGAAAAAGAGCTAAAATTGTTTCTGTTGAATGAAAATATGTTTCTAGACTAATCCACATTATATTCTTCGCATGTTTTATTATGTCAAGTCAATAAGTAGAAAGCAATTTTGCTATTTAATTACTCTCGTTAGTACAAATCACGCTCCAACATTGCCAAGCTAAGTTTTTCTTCTGTAAATTGTGCTTA
>JAACYV020245862.1:0-11915 GCA_009936425.2 Chrysaora fuscescens | reverse complement strand
GTGCTCTTGATACCTGATATGCCTCTACATGCCCAATCTGCACCTCGATACACATCATGATATCCCTCACGGTACTTGGCATTTCCCACTGTGCTCTTGATACCTGGAATGCCTCTACATGCCCAACCTGCACCTCAACACATGACATGCCCTCACAGTACTTGGCATTCCCCACTGTACTCTTGATACCTGATATGCCTCTACATGCTCAATCTGCACCTCGATACACATCATGATATGCCCTCACAGTACTTGGCATTCCCCACTGTACTCTTGATACCTGATATGCCTCTACATGCCCAACCTGCACCTCGATACACATCATGACATGCCCTCACGGTACTTCGCATTCCCCAGTGTGCTCTTGATACCTGATATGCCGCTACATGCTCAATCTGCACCTCGATACACATCATGATATGCCCTCACAGTACTTGGCATTTCCCACTGTGCTCTTGATACCTGAAATGCCGCTACATGCTCAATCTGCACCTCGATACACATCATGATATGCCCTCACAGTACCTGGCATTCCCCACTGTGCTCTTGATACCTGATATGCCTCTACATGCCCAATCTGCACCTCGATACACATCATGATATGCCCTCACTGTACTTGGAATTCCCCACTGTGCTCTTGATACCTGGAATGCCTCTACATGCCCAACCTGCACCTCAACACACATCATGATATGCCCTCACAGTAATTGGCATTTCCCACTGTGCTCTTGATACCTGGAATGCCTCTACATGCCCAACTTACACCTCAACCACACACATCATGATATGCCCTGACAGTACTTGGCATTCCCCACTGTGCTCTTGATACCTGATATGCCTCTACACATTCTAGCATGATATCCTATACAGAAGTGAACATCCTCCACTGGGCTCATAAATGTTTTCCGACACAAACCATGAGATTTACTCAAAGAATGAATGACCCCCTCTCCCCTCACACTAGAAAATCCCCATTCTACTCAGATATGCCTCCGAACATCCCATCCACTTGAAGGCAGTCTGTCCCCTATTATGTTTCGTGGAAATAAAATACGTGCATCATTGAATCGAATACAAGGCAATGACAGCACAACCAGTCAGCAATGCAGTACGTTACTAGAGCATTTGTGTTCAAGAGATTTGGTTGTGATAGGTTCTGCGATTCGTAAATTTTGTGGCCATGAAAATAGCGATCAACACAAAAGGGAAGAGACTGCCTTTACCATCCCCAGCAATACATCACTAACTATGGGGTGATTTGGTGAAAAGTCTGTGCAGTGAGTGTACAAATGAACCTAAGGTAAACTTTGGGTGGCAGGCGAAAGGAATTCCGAGCAGCAGAGAGCTGCTTAGAAACCCGAGCTAAACGGAACGGCGTGATCTTTAAGAGGGGAGGGGCATTGGGTTTACACCGGTTGCGGGTTTTTGACAAACAGGTAGTGGTAACCATGTTGAAAACGTGGCGGTTTTCAGGTTTTAATTATCTCATGGGTCACGGTTTATGCTGTTTCTCCAGCTAGAGGTTCGGTCGTTGTATTTAAATTCTGCATAATTTTTGGTTCTGGGTTTCTGCTTTGCCCTCGCTTCACCACAGCACATCACGAGTGGTTCAGATTTTGCTTATGCAAACAAATAGCACTGTTAAATGATATAAACTCCCGTTTACATTTTTTTGATACCTATTTTTGTTTTCGAGTGCACTCATTTTTCTGTAAGATTGGCTAATGACGTCATTTTGTTTGCAAATAGTCAAGAAAACATGACAGGTTTAAAGGCCTTTAATCCTTTAATTGGATTGTTATAAATTTCAAATATATTGCTGTTGTTTTTGTTGTCTTTCGGTGTTTCTGCCTTTCAATTTTACTATCTTTCTTCGCCGCAAGCGATCCAAAAAACGTTGATATAGTGGTTTTCCTTGTTCTTATAAAACATGAAAGGTCGTTTCCATAGGCAAAACTATTCAATTACCATGCCTTTCTGAACATCATGTTAATTTGTGGAACAATTTATCTTTCATTAACTGTATAATTTCTTGCAACTGCAAATTAAGCTATATTTCCATACATTATCTGAGTCAATATCAAACAAATTACTTCATCCGCCGATACTTGAAGTCAGTGGATAAATTTTAAGACAGCTTCTTGTCATTTAAAAGTATTATTCATTCGGAAAAAGAAAAAACCAAATTCCAACAGATGATTCTTCTATCATTAAGTGCTCTAAATTTAAACAGATCGAGTCTAAGATGAACAAAGATGAATAAGTTCAAAATATAAAATAGTTGATGATTTTCACTGGTCCATAACAGCCTTTAGTGAATCATAAAGTTCCTGCCGCTCCCCTCGGCTTTTCTTGTTTCTTTTTCAATAGGCTGAACCCTCTGGAGGTTGTGGAGTTTTATAGTTTTCTTTTAATGTCATCATTCTGTTGAAAATGTTAATTGATAAAGAGGCACTTCCAGTTAGAGCCTGTTTACATGATCCCGTCTTGCTCGGGACATCTCGCCTAGCTGGGATACCCCGGCGACCCATACAATTTTAACTTGGCGTTTAAATAGGAGTTTCATCCCGTCCCGTTTCGCCGGGATGATTTTCTCCATGTAAACAGAAACAGGCGGGATAGCCCGCCTTGCCGGGATGAAATTGACGTTACTGCATATGCCTTTAACCTTCGACCAGGATGATACCATGTCACCCGACGCTTTCTGAGGAGTTTCCGGGCAAATTTGGTCCGCATTATTACTTCAAAAACATATTCAAAACTGGGGGGTAGCAACAGAGTTTACATAAAATTTGGCGACAACACTCAACAAGTTTATGTAGCAAATTTTGACCGCCAGAAATGACAACGGAAATGCATTACTGTCATATATCGAAATAATTCGTTTCGTTATGACCAGCAAGCTGTGATCAGCCATTTTAAATTTGAATGCGGCAGAGAAAGAGCACCAAATGTTTTTCAAAAACGCGCCAAATTTCATCCCGTTCCGGCAGTGCTTCCCATGTAAACGCAAAGAAAAAAACGTCCCGGCTAGGCGAGATAACCTGGCAAGGCGGGATCATGTAAACAGGCCCTTCGTTTTATAAACTAGACATTTTCGTTTAATTAGAAAAAATACATGCTAAGAAGACAAATACAATGTAATTTCTTATTTCGTATTGAAACTACCCTATAAGACCAAAAAGTAACCTAATTAAGCCTAATTAAGTACCTAATTAAGCCGCACAACAATTTAGTCCTAATTGGATGCGACTCACTTGATTGTACACATTTTTACACAACTTAAGAGCATTCCGGCTTATTGAATGTGTGGCTTAATATTGGTCGTATTAATTAGGTTTTCAGTATTTATTAGTTATAAATGAATCTATTAAGGGACTATATTGATGTAGTTATTTGTGCTACATGTAGCCATGTAGCTTACAATAAGAGGGTCTGAGGTTTGAGGTTTCAAGGTGGGTCACACAGCGGTAAAGTAGCTACAATGACCACTTTTTAATGACGCCACAGATAAATTGCCGTTGCTTTGTAAACTTGACTCGCGAGTTTTGGATCAACGAATTTGAAGAATTTTCGGTGTCTATGAAATCCTAAAGGAAGGGCTAATCTTAGATTCAAACATTCTGCACCAATGTTTCAAAATTAGCCATTGTGTTGCACGAAAAACAGATGCCACTCAAGATTTGCTGCACTTATCCACGCACTTATACACGTAGGCACATTATCCGCAGACATTCCACTTCAATTGTGATTTGCCTTAGACATAAGCACAAAAACAATATTTGTTGCATTTGTTTCGACAACAAGTTTGGCCAGTGATGGAAATGTATTATTTTCATGCAAGACAGTTTCTACCTACACCGTACGTTGTGACTTCAGACAAGTCCCTGCTATAACGTCATAAATTCCTCCCTTCACAGGGCCATAACTCAAAAACGACAAAAGATATTGAAGTTTTGTAAACGCCATCCTTACTTATTATCAAAGCTATTTCCATAATTGCAAACTTCCAAAAAGTGTGATACTTCACTTTATGAAGCGCTTTCATTTTCCATAACATCTTCATTCCAGACTCTATCTGTGCATTTTACCTTTAGGATTCTGCAGTAGCATCACAATTCCAACGCTCTGCTGTTTTTTAACGCTTCGCGTTAGCTCCGTCTCACATGCATAGCAAAAAATTGACCAAGCATACCTTCTGAGGACACTTGGTTTTGTCCCTTTATCCACATTACTTGTTAGTTGTTCTTTACTTGTTAGTAGGCGGTATGAAACGCATTCGCAGATAATTAAACAATTGCAACAAAACATCGCGCAACAATGTTGTCTAGTTCAGGCAAGCCAGGCGATAAGAGCCACGAAAGTATCGGCGACGGCGACACGCTGGCGACATCGTGAAAAACCAGGTTTTAAGATG
This sequence comes from Chrysaora fuscescens, assembly GCA_009936425.2. Classification (NCBI taxonomy): domain Eukaryota; kingdom Metazoa; phylum Cnidaria; class Scyphozoa; order Semaeostomeae; family Pelagiidae; genus Chrysaora; species Chrysaora fuscescens. The sequence goes on along the minus strand of JAACYV020245862.1, from coordinate 7,498 downwards.
AAATCAGCAAGAGCCACCCAAAATGATAAGTGACTTTTACTTGAGATACCTTATTCCCTTGCTGGACAATACAACTGGTACTTCTATTGTTGACAATACAATTTTTTTTCTGCCAGTTGCTACATTTTAATTACAAACCTCACATAAGAAATGTTAATCTTACTTCCCTGCAAAAATAATTCATTTAAAGTTGCCACTAGTAGACAATCTCGTTCCTATGACCTGAATGGAGGTCCAAATACGGGCTTGGTTCATTATGAGCAAAGAAGTGACTGCGGAGAGTTCGTTGGAACGACGCTGCGCTGCCAGGGTAGAAATTGCGCTCACTTGAGTGAAAGATTGCAACTTTGAACTGCTTTAGGCCAGAGCAACATTTTTATTTCGTATTTTACCTAGCTGTTGTGACCTTGTTTACGTTGTCACCTTGTTTACGTTTTCAATTCAGCCAATCCAGCTACGTCAGCTTTTATCACGAGTTCATAAATGCTGCACGTTGACTGGCTGTTTAAAATGTAAAGAAACGAATTGGATGTCAGATGACTAAGTGGATTAAATACAAAATTCTCCCTTTTCAGTTCGAGCAAACTTTTTAAAATAAAGGCAACACTTCATGGCCGTAGAAATAAATAACTTTTTCTCAGCTCTGTTTATGGACAAATGATCGGAAAATCTTCCTTTTTCTATAAATCAGGAAGAAGTCACATCATATTGATTTCGGGAAGAATCATGCTCCGATTTTCTAAAAGAAAGAACTGGACAACAAATTTTAATTTCTTTACCTTCTGATTTCATTGAGAACAGTCTTTAGCGTGTACTCCCTTGACCATTTGTTCAACACATTAACATTTCGATTATCCAGCTGTAAAATAAGTAATCAATAATTATGACATTTCTCAGAATGACAGATTAAGACCTCTAACTAACAAACGATGGTTGCGACAGTTCTGTCCTTGCTTACATTTTCATTGTAACTTTAAATTGCTGAATAAATCACATATCTTATCATATCATATCTTATCATTAAAATAAAATTTTAAATTTATCTCTAATATCTATAATAAAAATTTATCTAACATTGCCCATCAGCAAACTCTTCAATTAGTTAATCAGCAATATTCCAGTTCTTTGTTAACTCATTAATAACTATATTAACTCAGCTGTTAGAACTATCACATTATTTTATTAGTTTGGTAACAAAAGTATGGTTAGCAGTAAATACCAAATAGCAAAAATATGGACAAATTTTAATGGAGCTTCACAGGCAAATGCATGCATTTGTGCTGTCTTAAAACTAACTTTAAGTTTGAATCACATCTTGATCTTCTCTTAGATTAAACTGTTTGTTGAAACTTAGCAAAATTACATCTTAGCGCACATAATTTCTTATAGAATCAGCAGCTAATATTTTATTAGGTTAAGGGCAGTTTTGGCCTAGATACAAGAATCATTAAATAATAATTATTATCTCCATACAAATTATTAAAAATTCAAGCAATTTAAATCCATATTTTAGGAAAAAGATTGTCAAACATAGACCATCTTAATTTTCATTAGACCATTGCAACAATCTTATTCATCAAAGGCCAAACCAAAACAAACAGATTCTAAGATCCTTGGGCCCAATGATTTTGAATGACTCATTTTAACAGATGGAGTGACTAGAACTAAAGATGTCTGGGAAAAGTGAAGCACAGAATAGAGCTGAGATGGTTAGGCAAGGCTGTGTGTGCTAAATTGGGTTTTATTTTCAAGACTATGTTCCTGTTAATGTAAAACTAATACTTCAATTTACCCCTATCTACATGTTTTAATCAGCAATTTAAAGTTCAGTGAATGAAATTCACTTTCTTGATCTTAAAGGGTCTGTACAAAGTAAATGTAAGCAAAGACAAACTGAAGAAGCATTAAATATCAAATTTCTATGAAAAATTCCTGAACAATTTTTACTGAAACAAATGGTTGCTTTTATCTCTTTGCTCGTTTGGCCTAAACAACTTTGTCAAACCAATGCTGTTAAATCAAAGGGTTTCTCTCGGTTGGAATAAGGAATGTTTGCTACTCCAGAAAGGGTTTATGCATCAAATGTAAATGTTACAGATTCTGCAATGTAGCCATCAAAGCCATGAGGAACTGCAGAATTCTGGTTTTACAACATCTTTAACGACAACTATCTGGTAAAATGCATGGATCTTTAATCTTGGCCTACTGGAAAAATGTTGTTTATTTTGCTGCCTTTTCCCCGTATTCAATGTTGGCAGATAAAAAAGCTGTTTCGGGCAGCAACATTTCTTGTGTAACAACAACATTGAATAGGGGAGGGGGTAATTGAATTTGTCAAAATATACACTTCGCTCACATTAGTGCACCTCGTGAAAAAAAAATTCAAAACACCAGCTTGTGAAATGTGTTTCCCTTAGTTGAAATTTTACTACTCTTGTTCTTGTTTTTAGACTTCTCTTTCATCTGCATCCCTTCCTATTTTGACCAGCAGGAAATTTGGAAAATAAATAATTTCCTTTCTTCTTATTTTTTCTAAGTGGCATGATAAATTATTTTCATTTCATGTCAAGATCTTGCTTGTGCGAGTGGTCAAGGGGCCATAAAGTCATTCAATGTAAGGGCCTAAGTGCAGCCAAAAGGGATCATTCTTTTCAAGGCAGTGCACTACTTTTTGGAGATAAGTGTATTTAGACCTGTTAGGCTTAGACCTGCAATTAAATGGTAATGAAAAAATGAATCAAAATTAGCTTACCAGCCCCATTTGTGTGACACCATTCAAGTTTATCCTTGTGACGAATGTAACTTTTGGAGGCTCTTCTGGGTACCTGATACTACAGTTTATCTTTAAACTGTATATCCTGTTTTCAAATATTGTCTGCAAGAGTAGAAATAAAAATTAGAAGATGTATGACCAACAAGAAGACTGGTTGCTTTCAGAAACTATAACCTAGATAACAAATTCTTAATTAGTAAATTAATAGTATTAGTTATAATTAAAAAATAATTTATAGACAAGTAACTACATTGAAAGAAGCCTTCTCAAGGTGTTCAACAATTTAAAAAATTCAGAATTGCCAAAACCAATACCCGTGGAGGTCCAATTATGGTTCCAGTCCATTTGCTCATTGTCATATCCTCATCATTATCAAGACCCCAACTGATGGTGCCATCTCCAACTCCTTTCTGACCCTCTTCAAGCTCTTCCAAGAGACGAAAATTCCTAGGAACTAGAAAATAAAACTGTCAGCTTAGTTGTGAGGCTTGTTGAATTTCCATAGGAAGTCAGGTTTGGTAATTTAATTCCAAATATCACACAGCTTCTGATATTGCTAAAAAGATTTATTTTTCAAAATAGAAAACAAGATGATAGTTTTAACAGCTTCAAACTAAATCTCCAGACCAAAAGAATTATTGTTTCGGGAAACATAGTTACTGTAATTTTGCGATTTTACAGAACAATTTCCTGTGACTTTCATTTCAACTTATCTATCTACACTATGTGAGAGCAATGGGTTTTGTTTTTATGTTTGCATAAGAATCTCTGGAAGCAACAGTCCCGTATTAAAACAATGCCAATACGTTAGGAAAATGGACTGCCAATCATTCAACAATTCTTCTTTCTTTCCTAAGGCAGCCAACGAATAATATATGGCCTAACCTAACATAAATTGCACACAATAAGCCTTCCTTGGGAATGGAAATCTTCCAGTGGAAATGAATAGATTGGTATCAAATACTTTCTAACAGCATTATGCAAGTAAAAACGTAGAAAGAATTAACAGAATTAATTTGCTGAAAGACCACTCTCACCAGTGACACCAGACATCATACAATGCAAGACTCCTGCGATTGGAAAAGAACTGATGTGCGCTTCCCAGCTTTTTCTCATTCAGCTCAATAGACTGAAAGTAAAAAGTAACACCCTTCCGAATGGGTTGTTGCTGCTGCTCTTACTGGACATGTGACCCAAAGTTTGATATACACAGGTCCAAAACAGCGCTATCTCGAACAAATTTGCTCCCATGTCTTTTAATATCGCAGTCATGTCTGTTTTTTGTAAAAGTAAAATGCCACTTGAAAGGAATCGATAAGAAGGTTGCTAGAATATCGACCCCCGTATTTATCATTAACTGTTATCATTGCACAGGGGGGACTGACGACCAGTTGAATTTCTCCCAGAATGCTTTGCCCCACTAAAATAGCAGTGCAACGCGTGTTAATGTTCTCTTTTCATTTCGTGGACGTCTAGGCCCTATCCATCGCTAGAACTAGAAATGGTAAGTCTATTCTATTCCATTATTGGCAAATCCTTCTTCCAAAATCTTTATATTTTTGATTTTATCTATTAAACTATCAGGCGACTTCCCTTGCTTAAGGAATCCACGACCCAGGGAAAAACTACAGTCGTTATCAATCCTTGTTAGGCCGAGGTGCCCCAACGACCAAAATGTACTGTTTCTGACGGCCTGATAAGAGGTCTTAAAAATGGCTTTAAAAGTCTAGAATGAATTATTGTGCAGGTTTTCACGCAAGTAGCATCCACATTGGTAATATAATTCGTACTTGCAGGTTTTCAAAAGGTTCGTTCAGGCTGGCCGTGTAGCTTTGCTCAATACTGGCAAATTCAATGGAAACTTGGTAGTTATTGTGGATATAATTGATCACAACAGAGTGAGTAGATTTCTTGCCTTATAGTTTGTGCAATTTTTGCTGCTTTTTTCGTATAATCGTGCATATAAAATACCTATATAATTAATATACATACCTACTCTATATAATTCAAAAGCTTTACTAGACCAACTCAAAACCAAACCCTGAGTGTGCCCATATTGAAGATACTGGAAATGCAACATAGTTTGTTGACTATATTCTCGACATTATTTTAAACTAGGTTCTGTGTGACAACCCAAGCTGCAATGTACCAAGACAGACTGTTAACCTCAAACATTTGAATCTAACTGACATCACAATCAGCATTCCACATGGTGCACGAACTGGCACTGTTCGTAAAGTATATGACAAGGAGGATGTCAATGCCAAATGGGGAAAATCCTCATGGGCACAGAAAATTCAAAGGAAGGAAAAGCGTGCTGGCCTAACCGACTTCGATAGGTTCAAGCTGAAGCTTGCAAAGCAAAAGGCAATACATTTTTTTTACTAAATAACTCATTCCAACAACATTTTCCCGAGCATTTGACTCAAAAGCCGCTTCATTGGCACAAGAATTAGCTTGCCGTGTTTATATGAAAATAAGTTTTATTTCAAATAAGTTTTATTTCAAATTCATTATTTTGTCACCCCAAGATTACCTGGAAATTTTGATATTTTGATACTATCTCACTTGCATCTGTCTAATGAATATTTCATGGTTATCAAAACTATCACTTTATTCTTAAAATACACCTGCCCCAGGTCTTGTCTATTTGCTGATCTGATCGAAACACAACATTTTAGTTCTCTTTGTGAAGTGAGTGATGTTATTTTATTTTTTTTTAACAGAAAAACAGAATCTTGAAGGCTGCTGTCAAGCAACTGAGGAAAGAAGCCAAATAGACATAAATTATGTATGATAAAGCATGCAAAAATTGATCAAATCTGTGTTGTTTGTGCTGAAATCTGTGTTTTTTAATTTGAAATCAAATATTTTGACAAATTTTCAGGTATTAGTGTGATGCTACCACCTTAGGCCCATAATTGTTGTAGACAAAACATAAAACAAAACATTGCTCTTTTGAAAGTTTTTGAGTGGAGAAAACGTTATTGTGCAGCTGGCTATAAGCCGAAGGGTCAGCAAGCATTGCAATGAACTGTTTGTCCAAACTGGATGCTTGAAATTAAAAGTATTAAATGAAAAGAGAACATGCTCGACAAGAAATCAAAGACTGCCCAACAATCCCATATTTTTCATCAATTAAGAGCAACGTTCAAGTCATCTATTCTAGCTGTAAAAATTTTAATTTCCATATTACAGTTATAATGAATGAGTTGAAAGTTGCTCTCAATCGATTTCCTTATGATTTCGCTCTCAAAGCATCGACTAGTGAATCAATTTTATCTCTTGTTGAGAAAAATTGAATTACCAAACTTAGCATTTGTTTATACCGTAAATCCTCGAATTGCCCCCCCCCCCCATCGAATTAGCCCCCACCCTAGAGTAAGAAATTGTTAATAAGCTCCCCTCGAATAAGCCCCAACCCAGGCATGTTGATTTTAGCCTTTTGAGTCCATATTTGTACTTTACCAAGCTATGACAGAAAAGTCACAAAATGTATAATAAAAATAAGCACTAAAATGTATATATATTTAAATATAATTTTATAAGCCCCTACCTCCAAAATGATCAAAAATGAATAAGCCCCCAGGGGACTAATTCGAGGATTTACAGTATGCCTGCTTTCCAATTAACGATATATGCAGATGTGCTTTATATTTTCCAGTTGAAGGGGGGGGGGGTGAAGTTTCGTACAACGCAGCGCAAATATAGATTTCTAATTAAAATTCTATGATGCAATTACGCGCTTCCTCTCCCGTAAACCACTGGGAAGAACGCCATCTTGTGACAAGTTTGCTAAGTCAAGTGTCTCGCTAGAGATCAACCCTAAGCTGGAACTATGCTGAAGCGAAATTGAGATTTTCTTCTATTGATTAGAATATTTTTTACAAATTCGGAAGAATATTCATTCTAATCTACTGCTTAGTACTGAACTAATTCGTTCTCTTTTGCTCCCTGGGTCAAATAGTCTACTGAAACAGCAGTTTTTAAGTTAAAAGACACCCACGCCAAGACAGGATTTGTAATATCCGATTGAGAAAGTCACAGCTTGCATCTACAATATTATGCGTCATGATCCCCAATCAAGAAATCGAATATATTTGAGCACGTCTGTGGAAGCAATTAGACATGGCATATAGTCTAACAATCTAACAAACATGCCAATCTATATTTTTTTCAACTGAATCTGATAGATAAGGTGATGGACTTTCAAAATCCACCGAATACCTTTGCTGAAGACTATATGCCCTATCGAAATGATACGATGTTAAAAAAATAAATAAGAATAATGGCCAATTTGGAATCGAGGCCAAGCATGGTACTGTATGTGACACCGATCCACGAAGGATATAGGTTTCCTCCAGAGCAAACAAATCACAGATAAAGGAGAAAAAGTTAATCTGAGAAAAATTATGCAATAATGAAACTATCCAAAAGGCACGAATCTAAATACAAATGATGGCCCACCCGGTTGTTCTTTTCATCCGTAGTTTATAACTGAAATTTAGAAATGTGTTTGAATCAGGAATTGAATTTAATAATTTAAAATTAGCATTCCATAAAAATTTTGTTATTTTTATTTTTATTGTTGGATTAATTGAGGTTTAGATTATTATCATATTTCAATATAGTTAGAAGTTGACGATTGAAAGTAAAATGGAAGTATTCATTGATTGAATGGATTCACAAAAGGAAGAATATGTAGATATAGAAATACAGCATACA
>JAACYV020245751.1:6052-17473 GCA_009936425.2 Chrysaora fuscescens | reverse complement strand
GACGTCGAAGTGTTGAATTTTCATTGTTGAAGTAATTCACGACACATTAAATTGTTAATGAGAGCTACCAAAGATTTGAATTGATGTTTTGATAAAGGGAAAATGACCAATTGTGAATTTGAACATTCATAGTATTGTTATTGCAAAACTGAGGATTTGCGTAGGTCTATTCGTTTCGTTGAGCTGTTTGCTTGAATTGATCTTTTCGAGCATTTTCTTGTAAACTGATCACATTTAATATATTTTTTATTTCATTGGTTGAAATGCCTCACTGTCGATCGAAGGCGATCTATGAACAATCTCAAATCATTTGAACTTTTCTGTCGATCGAATTCGATTGAATGCCAATTACTCGGACACCTTCACATCTTGAAAAGAAACTTGAAAAGCTACAGTGCCTACCTGCAACTACGACAAGACAGATACAAGCAACTGATGCCATTTTGCAGAATGTGAGTTTGCAACATTTCTTTTCATTCTTCTCGGCAATCGATTGCGTAACGTAATGTCTTCCTCCTTGTTCGTCTTCTACTTCGATGAGCTCTGCATAAAGTAGTTTTTTCGTCATTATGCTAGATGACTTCAGGGGCAAAGAAACAGCCACCGAGGAATGTTGATGTATGTCGTGTCCTTTTTAATGAGCCTCACTTTAGTATGTGTTTTTCAGATCGAGGCTATAATTGATACCAAAAAATGCTAAAGAAGACCATGGTAAAGATAAGATAAGAATATTCAAGTCTTTCTCCTATTTATGGTCATAGAAGATCAGGTGAAAATAACATTTTATAGTTCTAGTTGCTGCCTCACTCGAGGATTATGAATTTTACCACAATTTGGTTATTATTGTCGCCCATTATTGCCTAAGTACTATTCATTATCATTTAGGCCCCCGAGACCCGACCTCAAATAAGTCATATAAAAAACGTTATTGGACATTTGTTTAATAGTCGATTTAATTTTGAAAAGCACGAAAATGATGCCGCTGAGAAAGGTACACATATACCAAAGAACTATGAACTTTATTGTCTAGAATAAGATCTACTTGCAATACACAAACAGTCAGTCCTTCAACTAAGTCTTGAGCCTTGTTCTCATTAATCAATTGTAAACGTTTTTCTCTTCTTGTCAGGAAGGACATTGAAAATGGAAAGAAAAACGGATAGTGCTGTGGACAGAGCAAAATGATGTCAAATCAACAGAAAATGTTAGTTCCAAAAAAGCTACTTGTTTTGAGCAATATTTCACTGTTTTGCGGCTGTGGTCATTTTCAGCAAGTTTGACTCCAGTAATTTTTGGCACCACTTCAAGCTGGAAAGAAACAGGCCAATTGAGATGGGTTCTTGATTTTTGTTTTTTACTGGATTATCTGGCTCTTCCTTCTAAACTGGTGAGTAAATAGAATAAAGGATATTGAAGTAGATTGTTTGTCGCACTTAATCATTAAGAATTTCTAAATTACTATGATGATACTGCTCTCTGCTAGCCAGTGTGAGTTCTGAAATTGTTGAAAGTTTTTAATGACATTAATTACCCACTGAAAAGATACACACTGAAAACATCTTGATAATTATTATGATGATGATCATAGTTGTGATGGTAATCATGATTTTGATTATGATTATGATTATCATCACAGCTATTATATGAGATATGGTAATAAGAGATATGGGATTAGAGATATGGTAAATGCCAGATCATTGAACTCATGCAAAAAGAAACTGGACGATTATTGTGGAGCCAGAAAATATACAAGAGACCCAATGTTTGTTTAGTCAGTAAAAATATTACTTAAACAATGTGAAATTTGTGCTTTTAAATATTATAGTAGCTATAGTATAAGGATAACACAATCATACAAACATACCACCTTACCGCCGGATACAACTAACCACTTTTTAGGATTCCTAGGACCCTTAATCCTGATTTAAGGCTCATGGTTTTAGCGTATTTCAAATCTTACCCTTTCCTGGTTTCAGGCTTTCGATTCCAGAGTTATATTATAATGAGGCTATAAACCATTAAAAATAATTACCATGAATTGAACTGTTAAAGGCTTTAAACCTCAATACAGAATATGATATGATAATGATAGTCGGTGCAAATAGTTCTCATATTTGTTTTCCATTCCGATCTTTCTCCTCCAGTTGAGTGATTTCCTCTTTTATGTGGTCGATTTTCTTCTTCAGCAATTCTCTTTTCCATGGTGGAATATCACCGATTTTGTGCTCTTGTTCCATTGTCCTGATTCGGCGTTTGCGAATTAATATGGGGTCTTCTGACACCATTCTAAAGGAAAAAATTTCATTTAGCTACTTGCTTCTAGTATTATTGCCAATGAAAAGATTGACCAAAAGGCAAAAATTTACTTACAGTTTTTGTTCTTTCTTTGCCATTATCTCCTTCTTCCATATTGGTACTTCGTTGAAGTCGCCATTCTCCTGTGAAAAATAACAATTTCGTCAGTCAATCAATAACTAGTGAATGAATTTTGATTTCGAGGCTGTGGTGTATCTTATGCTGATTGGCTGAAGTGGTTTGTCCGTTGTCTGTTGCATAGATGTTGGTCCTGCTATACTGTAACTTGTTTGTAGGTAAATAAATGTATCTTTCACCTTGGCCTGCACTGCATCTCGCTCTGCAATTTTCTTTGTTATCTTTGTCTGCAACAGTTGTTGTTTCCATTGTGGTATAGGCTGGCCAGTACATTTGTCTACCTTTGGCACATGAAATCGCGGATCGGATTGTCTGCTATACGAGGCTGCTGTTGGGTTTAGAGGACTATTTTGCTGTTGGTAGAAAGATCGAAATGAGACAATGGCTAAACAAGGAACTCGGAGACATTTCTGCTAACTGCCCGCGCTTGCCTGCGTAACTGTGAGATTCCTGTCCATATTAACACGGGCAGTTCATTAATATAGACAACACTAATACAAGATTTATAAAAAAATTAATATTTCATCGTATGCTAATTTTGTTTTGCCTATTTTGCTTGTTTATTCAAAGATTCATGTTGTTAGGTGAGAATAACTACGTTGAAAGTGGGAAATTTTGGTTTTCAAAACATCTAAATTAAACATGCAAAAACCTCAACAATTTATAATAATCCCCCTTGACTCGCTTCTACCTTGATCAAAGTTCAGTAGTCGTAATCAATAATAGTGATCTCAGTCAACAACTTCACTATCTTTCCTACTGAACAAGGACCAATACACATTTATCCTTCTCAATATGGTTTCTAAGCATTTATCTCTGCGATCAAATTCTGACCATAAAGCTATCTGTCATTGTATTCAATTGGTCTAAATTTGTGGTAGAAGAGATTGGAAAAGAAAGCAGACAGACCAAATCATTATGTATTCACTCATTAATCTGTTCTCTTACATCCTTGTGATTCAAAAGAAAGAAACATTTACGTTTATAATCACTAGAAGGAAAGGCTCATTTCTGTTGCTATTGCAAAATAAGAAGACTTAGCTACATCAATGATAACGATGGTTAAACCATGTTACACAGACCCTTCTTCATGTTCAGATTAGCCTTGTCGTTTCATCAAAAATAGTGTCCTGCGATCGCCATATTCAAATTCCTAGTGTTGCTTGCAAACTTGCAAAATATTACATTCTAAGATTCCAATTTTTTATCTTCATTTCCCAGAGTTTCGTCTGTATCGTTTTGAAACAAACAAATTTGTTAAGATAACCTCTTATTTTCCGAATGATTTCCTTTCCTAAGAGACGAATTATCTTTTAGATTGATATGTTTTGTAATATCTTCGGAAGTTGTTAGTGTTCTTTTGTGGATTATAGCTAAAGAAAATTTTAGATAAGTACAAAAAAGCTTACTTACATGACTCATCTTGGACCATGAAAAATCAACTTTTATCAAATCCACAACAAATAATCTTGGTTTTTACTATAAATTCACAATCTTGTGATAAAAGCGATCTCAACTTTGTTTTCATTGAAATTGAATGGAAAAACATTAATTAAACATTTATGATGATCAACCATGAAATAAACTGGTGGTTTATCAATCTCCATTTATGTCGATGTCACCTTCTTGTGTCGTCATCATCATCATCATAATTGATAATATACCATCTTATATACAGGTATGAAAGCAATTGAACTATTGCTGATTGTAAGAAAATCATGTAGTATCATGAGGGTATAGAGTAACATGAAGAAAAACTCAGTATGTTTTCATCCTTTCAGTACAGGACATATCGTACATAGCTTTGGACTGCCTGTGTAATGGTGCATATTTTCGGACTCCCTATGGTTAGTTTTCAGCAGCAACAACACTTCGCTTTCTTCCTTTGCCCCAGACTCTTCGGCAAAATATAGAAAATATTGAGATTGGCATGCGGAAGAATTTCTTGGCTAGCTTACTGTACCTGTAGTTTGGCTTTTGATTTGAAGGCTGAGCATAATTTTGTTACAGGCAGTTAAAATGATTCTTAAATCATCAGTTTTGGTGATTTTCATCTTAACTTTACAGCAAGCTAAATGTCTTGAAACACCCAGAGGTCACGGACAGATTCTTGGAAAGCACAGAGATTCTGAAGGCCATGTTCCGATTCTGACTGACCTTCCAACGCCTCAAGAATTTTACGACAAATATGTGAGCATCAGAAGGCCTGTGGTCTTTCGTGGCCCAGGAAAGAAGTTTCCAGCATTTGAAAAATGGACGGACGACTACCTGATGAAGAATTTTGGAGATTTGGAGGTGAAACTTGAACATAAAACAGAAAAAGGTAAAACCCCAGTTGGTGATCGCGGTGTAGGAAGGGACACCATCAGAGGCTATCTTGAAACGTATAAAACCAAGCCATCATATATTGTCTCACAGTTGCCTGATCCAATGGCTGAAGATGTACTTGTGCCACCTTTTATGATGTGTGGCACAATTTACGAGAGAATACTTGAATCTAATATATGGCTGAGTGCTGGTGGGACCAAGAGTATGCTCCACAGAGATGCAGACCATGCCATCAACTGTCTTTTAAATGGAACCAAAGATTGGATATTGATTGATCCCAAGCAAGAAGATAAGGTAATTTTGCACACATTATGCCCCCATAAGAAGGGATAGGTTGAGGGGCATGTTGGATAGAAAAGGGGCGTTTATTATGCTAATGACTGTTTTAAGGGGTGGTATTAATATTAGATCACCTCTAGATAAAAAGCTCACTAGTTGAAAAAGGTATCAGGATATAATATCATAATGATAATGTTGATGCATTCTATGTTTTATAGATTCCGATTGCTGAAGGGGACGTTGGTTATGGTGGATTTGCAGTCTTAGATGTGGACAAAGTCAATCTTATCAAATATCCAAAATTCAAAGAAGTGAAATGGGAATATGCAAACATGACACCTGGAGATTGCTTATATTTACCTTGTGGTAAGTCTGCTTTAATCATTGTTCCATGTAAGTGAAAGTAAGATGAATGAGTGAGTGATGAATGATATATTAAACAAGTGTACTGCGTTCATTCTTTGCCCAGCTTGAAGACCCAAACTAAGCAGCTAACCCTTGTTGCAATTCAGTGTGTTTCTTTCCTTACACTTTCTATTGACTGAACCATCAATTGATCTTATTTTTCAGGGTATTGGCATCAAGTAAGATCGTATGGTGAAAAGAATCTTGCAACTACTGTTCTCTTTTCTCGGATAAAGTTCTTTAACGGCTCTGATTGTTCCTCTAAGAAACTTGAGTATACTCAGTTGTCAAAAACTGGAATGGTTTGGACATATCCTGGCTATGGACAGCAAACTTTGGGAAATGTTGATCCTTTTGAGCTCAAGTATGCAATTTTGATCTATGTTGCCTTTTTCATTGCTTGTTTTGAGTTGTGCATGAAGGCATTTGTTGAATTGCCGGGTCATTGACACTTTGCGTAACTTTTTCCCTGCATTTCAGGGATGAACTGGTGCAGTCATTTCAAGATAGAAAGGCAGAACATCAAACTTATAAGCATTTCAAACAACAATACAGTGGGGTAAATATGGTTCTGTTGTACTATAGCTTTTTATAGTGGTCATGCTTTTTTGTTTCAAGCTTCTTGTTAAATGTGTTTATTTTGTTGCCTCTATTCCCTATTGATTGATCATTTAATATTTTTAGCCTGAAAAACAGAGCAAGAAGAATGGTGAGGCTGAAAAATTAGGGAAAAAGGTACATCCTTTTCGAATTGCATTTTTCTTCTTTTAATTTACAATTTTTGAAGGCATGTAAGGTTGTGCTGCATATAGTTATAGTTATAGTTATAGTTATTTATTAAAGTCCTCAACTATAGTATATACAATATTCTAGGGACTGTACAAATGTAGGAATATTTAAAAATTATAAATTATAAGCTATTCTAAAAAAGTGTGTTTTAAGCAGTGATTTGAAACTGTATATGTCCTTTGCACTCCTAATTTCCAATGTTAAATCATTCCACAAAGTGGGTCCCGCATATATAGTTTTGTACATAGATACTATTATAGATTTCCCCATGACAACTGAAGAGTTATCAAGAGATCTTAAGTGTCCCCGAATCCCAAGCTGCTGTAAATAAAATAGCTGTTAAAGAGTTGAAAGTATTCTAGTGTCAACAATCACTATTTTAGAATGTTGTTCTTAATATATTCAAATGTGGAATCATTACATATGTATTCTTCATTTCTTATACTAGTTTACAACTTATTTTAATGTATGTTGATCATTGCAGTTTGTGGAAATCTTTGATGTGGCCAAGAAAGGTTATGTGACACTAGATGACATGAAATTCTGTTCAGTTGAACAATTAAAATCAGCAGCAAATGTCATGGACCCAGATCCAGCCAACACTGATTATTATGAACATTATATATTCAAACCAAATCAAGTCAAAAAAATGATAATGAAGTCCTATGATGAAAAGAAAAATAAATTCATGATGAAAAAGTTTGTCAAAGTTTGGCTGGTGAGTAATTGTTTTCCTTTCCTCTGCATTCTTAAACTTCTACATCCCCCCTGCACTTATCCCATTGGATGGTAAAGCAATTTTGATTGCTATACAGTTTGCGTGATTGTTTTTTTTTAGAAATCTGGTGGCTCAGAGAAAATGGCACAAGACGTGTTTCAAAGTCTTAGTGATGATAAAAGTGAAGAAGTTTCGGAAGAACAAGTCCAAAAGAACATTGATGATGTTTTAGCTTCTTTCAACAAGGAAAGCAAAGAAGATCCTTCAGGTTCCATTAAACTTAATAGTTTAAAGTATAGAATAAATGCTAACAATGTAATAGTTATTCACGATTATTTCGATATTCAACAGTCTTGCAAATGTCTCCTGCCATGTACAACGTCACAACATATTGAGACAGATCTGCGATTACTTAAAAAGGTTGCCTACATAGTTGCGAGTGATCACTTCCTTGTGACAGCTCAGGCCTATTAACCTCCCTCTTTCGATTTACTATTCCATTCATAAAGATATAGATAAAGATAGAAACGGTTGTAGTATTGTATTTCGATTTGTATTTTGAAGTTTTGAGATAATAAATGGAATAATGTTTGAATGCAGGAGACTATTACCAGCAACAGCTGAAAGAAGACAAAGCGATGTTTGGAGAAGAAATGCCTGAGGAAGCAGCAGAAGATGGGAATAGAGAGGAAGGTGACGGTGGGGAAGCAGATGAAGAAGGTGGAGACCAAGATGGGGAAGAAGAGGGTGAAGATGATGGCACGGGAGATGGTGCAGATGAAGGGGTTGAAGGGGAAGCAGCAACGGGTGCAGAGGGTGAAACTGCAGAAAAGGAATCCACGCCTAATAAACGCGATGAACTTTAGTCTTTTTAGCTTTTTTTTTTAATTAGGTTTTGAAACTAAATATTGATTGTGTTGTGTAGTTCCATTTTTTTTGCATTCATACGTTCGTACATACAACTAGGATTTCTCTTATCACGTTTTTGCACGTATCATATTTTGACTCATGTGAGTTCTGTTTGTACAAGTGAAAAGGTTCAAATCATAAAAAGAGAAATTGTTTCTGCAAGAGTGGGTAATCTTTCGTTAGATATGGCTAGATTATATCTCTGTTTCGAACTTTATCCAGCCCAGACGCCGACCATGCCCGGAAAGCTAAACTCGTTCCAGTGCCCAAAGACATCGAATCTACGCAAAGCGCAAAAGTGCGCAGAAAGAAGGATGAAGTAATTTTCAGGCCAGCTAAAAAGTTTCGTATTTCACGATATATTTGCAGCAGTTTTTGAGGAATATAATGGCTAGCATGGCTTCATCACTGTATCTTGAGCACTACCTTGATAGTAAGTATTCGTTTTCGGAATAGATTTGATTTAAATACCAAAGAGGAAAAGAGTTTCTTGCTTCGTTCGTGAACAGAACAGCAGAGCCAAATGACGTGACGAAGAGCAATTAGGGAGGAGTCTTACAACAAACATAATATTACAACTTATTCAAAGCCTGATCATAAAGGTTTTTGAAATTCTTGCCTGAAATTTTAAGTCAAACAAATTTCAATGGCTTTTTGCAAAGTTTCTTCTGTTTTGTTGGACAGCTTCTGCTGTTTATTTATGGCGGTCAAATTAATTATATTTTGGCGCCTTTTTAAATTCTCCGCTTGAACCCTCCGTGTTTTGTTATTATTTGTTCCCATTTTTTTAAATTTTCTGTAATGTATGACCATTTTTCTTAATATTCAGATTTTGTAAGTCATCAGCATAATAATAGTAAATAAAGTGAATGTAAATATACTTGGATATAATTTTGATAGTTTTAATGCTTTACAAGGTTAATTGATAAACATAAACAAATAGTTACAATAGAAGGTGGGTGGGTCCCAGATTGTAAGACCATTTCAAAAGCCAAATTCTAAAACAACTTTAATAGAGCAGTGCAAACACAATGTGACATCTACAGCTAAAACAACATTTTAATCAGGAAAATAAAGTGAAAGTTTTACAGAATTTTCAAAGATCAGTTCAGGACCCCTTCCTAGAATGAGCAACACAGATCCAAGAAGGTGGCTGCATAAAAATTCTAGCAATAACTCTTAAACAAAGCACTAATTTGGTTCCAGATCTGAAGTGATAATTTTGTTTCAGGTATTGAGAATTTACCGTACGAGCTGCAAAGGAACTTCACGCTTTTGAGAGATTTGGACCAAAGAGCTCATGGTATGATATATTGTTAATATTAACACTTTTATTTGCAACTTGTTCATGCGAATAACAAGGGCCTGAGACTTAAAAATCAAAAGCTGTAATCATTTAAAGAGAATCCCACAAGTTTCCAGCAAATGTAACATCAAAGTTATTTTCATTTCAGATTTGCTATCAGAGATTGATAAAATTGGTGAGGATTATGTTTCAAAATTAAAAGGACTTTCACCACCAGAAAAAAGAGACTACTTGGAAAAAATTGATAGTGCATTTAAAAAAAGCAGGGAATATGGTGACGATAAGGTTCAACTGGCAATTCAAACTTATGAAATGGTAAGTATTACTTTTTTCTTATTTATTTTTCCATTTTTAGGTCTTGTTACAAAATCTTGCAAATTAGCTTAATAGTGGGAGTGGCTAGCTTAATAATAAAGCTGGAATTTTTATTTTTAGGTTGACAGGCATATCAGAAAACTAGATTCAGATTTGGCAAGATTTGAAGAAGATCTTAAACAGCAAAGACAAATACAAGTTCAAGAGCCAGAGGGTACAGAGATCTTCATTTTATTGAATTTGTTAAACATTTTATTGAAAAACAGGCATTGTTAAAGTTTGCATATTTGTTAGTAGATACAGTTTTGTGACAGCTCTGAAGATAGTGTAACGATAGGGTATTGCTGCTTGGATCTCTAGAATCACCTGGAGCCCTTACTGTTACTATACAACTTACTCTTTATTGCTTTCCCTGGAAGTTAACATCACTCAATTGTATATTACGTAAAACCCTCATACTAAGACTAAAACACATAAATTTTCTTTTTTTTCTTTTTCAGTTACAACCAAGAAAGAAAGTGAGTTTTATTATTTATCTCATTAAACTTGTTTTCATTTTTTGATTCTTAGTCGCTAATATTTTCAGTAACACATTTGTGAAGTAACCAAGCCATGCATTCTTAATGTGACATTATTGCATTGGTCTTCAACTACAATATTTTTTAACAGAGGGAAAGAAAAGAAAATCAGAAAAACCGGAGTCAGGGAAAAAGAAGAAAAAAGCCAGAAATGAGTGAGTAATTTATCTGAAGAAATAATCTCATTTTAAATAATGCTAAAAAATATTACATATTGTCAAACTGATTATGATATTGCTTCATTTTAATTTTAGGACAGAAGAGGTCCCTCTACCTGTATCTGCAACACCTCTTATTACTATGGCAACTGATATGAACGTCTTGGATATGCCAGTTGATCCTAACGAACCAACCTATTGTTTATGTCATCAGGTTTGTTCAATTTGTTATGCCTCTCATACCAATTCTAATTAGCAAAAAAGGGAAGTTCAAATCTAGCTTACCTCTGGTTTAAAAATTGACAACATCTATTCAAAAGCAAAGGGTGCCAGTCTGTGAAAATATAAGGGAGTAGGTGAAAAGAATGTATGAGGCTTAGAAAGTCGCTTTAGAAAAGGATAGCTGACAGGATGCAAAATTAGGCAGAAAATTAAGGCGATAAAGTGAAAAAAAGTCACTGTCATGTAGAGCAAAAGACAACTTGGATTTGAGAACAGATGATGAAGAATATCTTAGCCAATAAGATGAACTGGCGCTAAGAACCTACGAGCCTGTTCGCCTCACCCCAGTACAAGATACGAGATCTATTTATTGTATTTTTCTTGTTTACATCAATAAGATGGATAAAGACAAAGCCAAGCAATTTGTTTGTGTCCTTTCCAGGTTTCATATGGTGAAATGATCGGTTGTGATAACGCAGAGGTAAATAACATATGTTTGTTTTCTCTTTAAAACCTTCATCAATTCCAGTTGGACAATCTTCTTCTTGCTCATACCGCAATCTACAATCTTTAGAATTTGGGGCGTATGATAATTGCTAACTCTATGTATTTTTGCCTCTGTTTTTGTAAAGGCAGAAGGAATAATAGAAAGAGCCTTATTAATTCGCGATGTATGTTTAATAAATGCGGGTTTTTCTCTAGTGTCCGATCGAATGGTTCCACTTTGGTTGTGTTGGTCTTTCGTCGAAGCCTAAAGGAAAATGGTAAGTAAAGAAAAGCGCAATTTCATCTCGCTCTTTATCAGTATATCATCAGTAAAGATTGAGGATTAAAGAATTTTATACGAATCATTCTGTATTCAACTCATATTTATTAGCCTTCATTTCCTCAATTTCGCGTTTCTGATTCCTTTAGGTTTTGTCCCAAATGCTCGCAAGACCGAAAGAAGAAATAAGATTGGAAAATCGAAAGCACAATAAT
>JAACYV020245529.1:0-17508 GCA_009936425.2 Chrysaora fuscescens | reverse complement strand
TTAGAGTATAACACACGGGATCTGGTAAAATCTTTGGCAACTATCGCTGCTGAAAGAAATCGAGAAGTTGATTAGTAACCGTAATGGCCAAGTAAAATGTTGGCACACTTTTTGTTGTCATCAAAATGACTTAATGTTGGAAGAAAAGTCTAATAAAATTATTGGCTTAGCAACTGATTGATTGGCTACTTAAAAACAGGATAATTTTATCATTAGATTAAGTTTGATAACTGCTACTGATGGCTGTAATTCAATAAATGGAAACCAAGGAACATTTTATACTACAGGATTTAATGGCTGTCTTTTGGCTATGTTTTTAACTTGCTGTATGTTATTTGTTTTATTGAAGGTTGAGCAATTTTGGGCTTTTTATTCTTATATGGTGAGGCCTGGTGATCTGCCTGGCAACAGTAATATACATCTGTTCAAACATGGAATTCGACCAATGTGGGAGGTTAGTTTCCACTTATTATTTTCTTGTTCCTCTGAGACAGTATTTTTTGCAATTGTGAGTATGGGATAGCAAAATATAAGTATGTCAGTTTTGTTTGTTTTTTCTTAAGATGTTCTGTGTGACGTAATAAAGAATTGTCTTTTGTTTTTTTTAAGGATGAGGCAAACAGGGAAGGAGGAAAGTGGATTTTGAGACTTCGAAAAGGGCTAGCCTCAAGATATTGGGAAAATCTGGTAACTTAATTTTGATCTATTTTCATGTTTTACATCAATTATTGACACCTTATGAAATAGCCGTATGCTTAGGTGTAAGAAATCTTATACATGATGTAAGTAAATGACAAATTATACCATGACTTAAGTCAATCAGAGCTTGTGAGGGTGAACACATCTCAGTTGTAATGATATGACTTTTTTATGAAGTCATGGAAGGCTGTACCACTGTAATTTGAAATATTGATTTTTAAGATATTGGCAATGCTTGGAGAGCAATTCATGGTTGAATCAGAGATGTGTGGGGCTGTCGTATCGCTCAGATTTCAGGTGAAGTAACCAAAAATATGAACATTTTGAATTGAAAGATATATTCATCTATCATTGTAGTTATTGATATGTTTTCAAGCAATCTCAGCTTGGATAAGGATTCTGTGCCGTTTTTTGAAAACAATTTATAGTCTGTAACTTTTAAATACAATTGAATTTGTTTTTAGGATGACATCATATCAGTGTGGAACAAGAATGCATCAGATCAAGTAACAATGCATCGGATCAGGTATTTCTGTCTCCTTTTAACCATTTTTATAATTTGTAATGAGAACTTGCCTCGATTAAACCATTCTACACTTGAATGCAAAACAACGTATATGCTTATCGCAAGAAGAAGACACGCTGTCCTTGTCTTGTAATACAAAATGGTCGTTTTCTGTGAGAATATACTGTTGCCCATGCTTTACTGATGTACTTCTGCTATTTATGTTGGTGCTTAAATTATGATTTTTCTTAGAGATACATTGAGAAGAGTACTAAATTTACCACAAAATACAATCATGGAATACAAGGCCCACAGTGACAGCATCAAGTAAGCCCTTTGCTTGCCTGCAAAAGCTTATTGTAATGATGTATAACTTTAAAATTCAAATGTGTATGTTTGATAGGTATTAATGTTAACGTGGGTCTCTGTTCCTTGTAGCGACCACTCAAGCTTCAGAAATACGAATCTGTATATCCAAGAAAGGCAAAAAGACTTCAAGGCCTTATAATTTGTTAATGAAATGCTTTGAGCTCTGTTAATGTTGTTGTCGTTGGTGTTGTTTTCCTGCCACTAAATACATTGCACCTCTTAACGGCTGCTGCAAATCACGTGACTTGCTTGTTACCTCCTTTGCTATGCGATCCTCAACAATCCAATTCATTCATTTAAGAACAATCATACATCTATTTTTCAAAATGGCCTTGATTGAGTTCGCGCCACTTAGAATTCCCTTTTATCGAAGAATACAAACTCTAGCTGTGGTTATATACTACTATTCGTTTTATTTTGGTTCATTACTTGGAGCTGCAACCATTCTTTTGATACTTTTCAGCTCTTACTACCCGCTTGCTTTGCTTTATCTTGGATGGGCCTACCTGTACGATTCAAGGACCCCCAGTCATGGCGGAAGACGTTCAAAGTTCATGCGAAATCTGAGCATATGGAAATATTTTAGAGACTATTTTCCAATGAAAATGATTAAAACAGCTGAACTTAACCCAGAAAAGAATTATATATTTGGATATCATCCTCATGGTATTCTTTGTGCTGGGGCATTTTGCTGTTTTGCAACTGAAGCCACTGATTTCAGCAATGTTTTTCCTGGCATAACACCACACTTGCTGCCTTTAATGGGTGAGGCAAGCATGTTGACATTTTGACAAACTGCTATCTAGCAGACAAAGTTCATCATTGTTATAAAATCATTATAAAATTGCACAAATGCAGCACCTTTGCCAGTCTTCAGAGTTTGGCAAGTGCACACTCGAGAACATTTTCATCGTTTGACAGTGATCACTTAAAAAAAGGGGGTAGTCACCACAAATGTTGATGCTGTGCAGGAAGACAGCCTACAAACCATTTACCCTACAGATTGCACCAGACCATTGTTTTTAAACAAAGCAAAACTGACTCCGATTCGTTTTAAAGTAAATGTTTAATGCAAAAATATACAACAAAGGCAAAAAATTGTTTGCACACTTGAAGTGCATACAAAATTTCAGATGCACACTGGCACACTTGGAATTTTTTCTGTGCACACTCAAAATCTCGTTAAAAGGCCACACTCTGCAGACTGGCACCTTTGAAAGAAGCCTATCTCCCTCCCTCCCCACTACCCAATCCCCCCTCCCCACTGCTGAAAACCCTGCCATGTGGATGATATTGACCAAACAGCACCCCATAACAATATTTGCAGTGTGAGAAACATCTCTGTAATATCTTAAGAAACCAATTTTTGAACAATCTAAATGACAGTCATTGTTAAATTCTTATTTTTTGGTTTCAGTTCATTGAATTCTGTAGAAAAAGGGTCATTCAAATTTGGAAATTTGGCAAACTATACCTTGCACGTAATAAAATCTGAAATACAACCAGCTCTATGATATTGATTATGAAATGAACGGCTTGATATGGTATAAGTTAGATAATCCTTTGTCATCATATATAGCTCATACTTTTGATTTGCTGAAACCATGTTTTTGTCTGTTTCTAGCTTTGTTCAAACCTCCGCTCTTTCGGGACTACTTGATGTCTTCTGGTATGTGTGATGTTTCACGTGAAAGCTGTAATTACATTTTGACAAAGAAAGGACAGGGCAATTCAGTATGCATTGTTGTTGGTGGAGCTGTAGAAGCATTGGATTCTAAGCCTGGGGGAGACTACATTATTATTGTCAGGCAAAGAAGAGGATTCATTCGGCTTGCTTTGCAGACAGGGTAAGACTACATTATTATTGTCAGGCAAAGAAGAGGCATAATTCGACTTGCTTTACATACAGGGTAAGACTACATTATTATTGTCAGGCAAAGAAGAGGCATAATTCGACTTGCTTTACAGTCTTTGCCAGAATCTTGTGTGAATAGCAGTCATGCAATACAATTATCATATTCAAGCATTTTGCATCCATTTTTAGCTCCCATCTGGTTCCTGTGTTTGCATTTGGTGAAACTAATCTGTTTAATCAAGTAAGCAGTGCAAAGGGATCCAAATGGAGAGAAATTCAATTGAAGATACAAAGTTGGATAGCTTTTGCTCCTGTTCTGTTCTATGGAAGAGGAATTTTTCAATATACTTTTGGGATGCTGCCACACAGAAGGCCTGTCAGTGTTGTCAGTAAGTATATTTTTATTAATGAAAAAAATCAAAATATTTGAAAAATGGTAAGTCCCTGGTAAGTCTATATTACTTTCCCTTAACCTGTATCTTCTAGTTGGGAAACCAGTTGAAGTACAAAAAACTGAAAGCCCATCAAAAGAAGAAATTGATTATTTGCAAGAAAGATACATTAAAGCATTGACAGAGTTATTTGAAGATAATAAGGAGCAATATCATGCGGACTCATCAATCAAGCTGATCATAGAGTAAGAGGTAAAAGATAGCTGCTTCTTGAAATTTTTTGTAGACTTTGCTGAACATTTCTATTAATTATCATGCTTTCACTGTTCATTTTCTCTGTTTATTGCTGCATAGTATTTGCAGCCTTTATTAATAATTTTTTCAAAATTAGACATATGTGGGTTCTTGTATGAGTATGGGATAAATCTAACTGATTGACGGATCTTATGGTGGGCTTTAGTTTTGTTCAATTCATTTTATATGTCTCCTTTTCCAAATAGATTAGAATTGCCATGTGTTGTTATGATTACATCATTTAATTGGACATGATACATAGGGAGGTTGGGACATTTATTGTTTTAAGAGGGAATTAGCTCTGCACATGATATTTTTCAACCATTGCCCCACCAATAAGAATGATTTATGACAATAATCCTCTACGCATAGTTATTTTCTCAAATCACATATCCTAGAATAGTTACCAACTTTTTCATTCATAGTTACCAAATCAGCTACCAAATATTTAATTAACAATCTTTGGGCATTATATTAAAGCTTCATGAAGAGGCCGCCACTATTTGAAATAGGTTACTTTTTTACAAACTTAGTTAAAAAGAAAATTTGTTTCAAGAGATATGTGGAAGGTTAAGGATTCTGATTTCTACATGATTTGAATTTCTTCTTTTCCTCATTAAAATATCTTAATGTGAAAAAAAACAAGAGTTGATAATGTGCTATCGCTACCTTGTTACCCAATGAGGACCTTGTAACCTTTTTATATGATTTTTTAAACAAAGCTACAACCTGCAGATATGGAAAACAGGTTGACCAATCACAGGACAGGCAGCTGGCTTTTCATATTATTGACAAAATTCACAAATCTTTTCCATAAATGAGATCCTGCTTCAATATTGGTAACATCTTTCATTATTACCAGAAATTATCATTAAGAGATGAGTTTGTTATTGCGGATTTAAATGTATTGGTATACAAGGTGCAGTGGCATTTCCTGGTTGTTTTGGCTTATGGCTTAAATGAGATGTACTTGAAGTAACTAATGTTGCGTTGTTGTTCATGTTCATTTTGCTGACACTAAACAAATGAGGAGTGTGAACAAACGGATAGTAATTAACGAACAGAAAATACGAAATATTGAGATGCCAATTCACGGATCTCTCCCATTTTGCCTTTTCATTGCGAGTTGTTGTTTTCGTTTTGCAATCTAGTGGTGAATTATGATTTAATCTTATTTGATTGGCCGTGAAGGTGAGTGAAGGTGTGTTTTTATTCGCACGTTTGAAGCGAGACGGAATGATGAATTTATTACTCTGAAGATTAGTAGTTTCCTCAATCGAGAATTTCATCAACCAAGTAATTGAATAAGTTATTGGACAACAGACCATTGAACAACAGACCAGAATTCGTGAAGATCAAATTCAACTGAATGTTGTAACTATTTAAACTATCAAACAGCAAAAAGTGTTTCTAGTTAAGTACAGTGCAGAAAGAAGCTTTATCAGAACAGGTGCCCCGGTTAAAATAAAGTTGAAATTTAAATCAGTAAAGCTCTGTGAAAGCTCTCTTAATATGAGTACCCGTGTGACTATGAAGAAGGTAGAAGAAAAATCAACACACACTGCTATATCAGACACAAGCCTGAAGCAACGAAGAGATGAGGAAAAGCAAAAATCTGTTGTCAGCAAAAGTTGTATACACACGGGTGGATGTTTTGTTAATCTTTGCGAAATGGATGATGTTGCAGATGCCAAACGAAAAACAGTCGAACCTCATCCTCAATTACCTTTAATAAATGAAAGTAATTTGTCAAAACGTGTTGCAAGAAGCTCAATGGCGGTCAAGAAAAAACCAGTGAAAAGTGCGTCCTCAGGCACAATTGCGTCCAAATATTTACACGTAGAAGGAGAAATAGGTGACATCAGAACAGCCGACCGTTCCAGGTCGGTGCACAAGCGGAAATATGGACTAGTTCTTGGTGTAAACCCGAAAGTTGACAAATTTGTCGAGAACTTGAAAGTGAAAAGCAAAACTGAATTTTCGGAAAGTTCTCAAGACATTTCTCAGGAGGTCTTCAAGTAGAATAATTTAAGTTGGTTCACGAGGATTATAAATTTCTGAATTCAAGGCGCACAAATTTGCTTTAAAATAAATTCTAGATAAGATTGAAATGATTTAGCAGATTTAGTAATTGAATGAATTCCGCCCGCTTATATATGTTCGTCACCTGATGATCAGTTTTATTGAAATTATTTAGTAGGACTGCTTTGAAATCAGCTGAAAGCCTTTTCTATTGTAAAGGTGAAATAAAGTTCTCTTCAAAAAGATCTTTATCGCGAGTAAAATTATTAACTGCTGGACATCCCAAGATCTATTTTTGATCAGATAATGTCCTCTGGAATTTAACGGGTGTGCAGAGATCAAATTATTTTAATTATCACTCGATATGCGATAGTTCTTTGAGAATAATTTTCATGAGGAAATTATCTCTGTCATCATACTTTGCTTGTGCACACACAGTACGCTATAAATGATCCACGCAGTTGCTCTCATTAAATTCAAACTCGGTCTGTGGTCTTGTTGGACATGCTAATCACTAGAACCACATTATACCAAGAAGGCTGGCGTGCAATTCTACGTGTAAATGAATCATTCAATGAATTTTAAGGTTTATTTGGATATTCCTGTTTTCCGTTCGGTTCTTTGTGGTGAAATACTGCAATGAGTAGATTTTATGGAGATTGTATGTAGATTGATAAATATACATGATGGTGTTAGTGTTATCGAGGTCTTGTTAAGTTCAAGGTACTATCATTGTTGCTCAAGGTAAATAATCAGATATTAGTGCTTTAGTTTCCTTTCTAAATTTTATTCTTATCATAAAATAGCAACAACTTAGTAAAAAAATTATTATAAAAAAGTCAACGGATTTTCTTCAATAACCATTGCTTTGTCGGCCTTTAAACTCTTTTCTGTATAGAAAAACGAATTTTTAGTAATTTTAAAACGGAATAAGAAAACAGGTTTTACATATAAACACTTTTTGCTTGAGATTTTTCTGTTTATCACAAGCAGCAGGTCATAGATAACTTTAAATGCTTCTTATCTATCATTGTCTGTTTTTGATTTGCTTATACATCTGTATTGATGTTTTCGAAAGTTTCAGCAGAATTAAGTGATGTTGCACTTAAAGAGATTCCTGTTGAAGTCAATTAGCGAAACGTTTTCCAAATACAGATTTAGAAATGGATGAAAATTGCAGTAGATTTAAATAATTATCTGCTTGTGTTGAATTTTAAATCGCAACACATCACGGACATAATTAACTCTAAAAAATAACTATTTATAAACTTTATCAAGGAACAGCTTATTTACGAATAATCGAATCAATTTGCGGGTGTGAGAAAAAAACTCAATTTGCAGAAATATTTGACAGACCTTTCCGGCTTTTCCTCTCTTTTTCTTTTTCCCCTTCTTTGCACCTCCTGAACCCAGTGATATAATTTTTGTGAATGTTTCAGAGTTCATTCTATGAGTGATCCAAATCTTCATTGAATTCAGCCCAGCTGCCGACATAAAATAATTTCAAATATTATTTCATCACACTCAAGAAAATATTCGTGACAGCCAAGTCTTCTTAGTACCTACATACATACATAACGAAAACAGAAAATGGAAAAAGTGGTTTCAAACTGAATGGTTACACCTTGTTTCCTTTTTTGCAGCCCATCCAATATTTCTCTGCCACCCAAATCTCCTATGATATTGTCGTCAATGTCCAGTTCTTGTAAATCGGCTGAATTGGCGATCCATCTGAATGCAGGATGGTTAAAAACTAATTACATTACAATCAAATCACAATCAAATTGATGTATAAATCTTTTGAGATGCGAATGCATTTCTCGAACAAGATTGCTTCACGATCAATATTTCAAACTTCAAATCTGAAAGTAGCTACTAACTGTTTCACCAGACGCATGCAAATGACAGGAGCATATTTTGCCGCAATCCCATGAGCATCAATTCCATTGTTCATAACGTGAAGCTTCTCTAGCCAAGGGCCAACCTTGGGAGCAGCAGGTATTGCTATCTTCTTTCCTGACTTTTTTTTCTTTTTCTTTGTTCCTCCACTACTTATTCCAGACTGTAATTTTCTGGGAAAATAAAGCAACATACTAATAGCTACATTATCTCTTTTTCAGCCCATGTATTATCAAATTGTTCGTTATCTAAGAGAATGCAATTATTGGGATGAATCACTCAGTTAATTGTTATAGTTAATACCCAGAACGTGTTGCATCCTCCCTAACAGATGATGCACTTGCTGCTCTTATTTCGGACATACTGGTTTTTACACCAAGTAAAATTGAAGGCTTTGTTGATGAAGCAGGCACTGCCTTTTTCTCTTCTTCTTTCTGTAGTATTTCTACTTCTGCTCTATCCACTATTATTTTTAACAACTCAATGATTCCTTCGCATTCCAGTTGATTACCATCCAAATAAAGGGCGCTGCAAAAAAAAATAAACACCATTTCTTTAACAGGAATTTAGAATCATTTCGTCCTTTCACGATTTTGTTGTTGAAAAAATGCAATAAATAACAGTGATTGGCTATTTCAAGCCTTGCTACGCAGTACAGGCTAACACAAAGAAATTTCATATCACCTTACAGCTGTTTCTGATACAAGTTTTCCAAGATGAGCTCCACTCTCACTTTGCAGATCACAGTAATTCAGACTCAATTTTAAAAGGGTTTTGTTATTTGCCAATCCAGAGCAGAGAAATCTACATCCTTCATTGCCAAACCTGGATAAAATGTTTTTGTTTGTTATTTTTTATTATTGAAATTGTTTGAAAAGGAAAGTTCAATGCAAATGATATTTTTGATTCAAATTCTAAGATAGAAGATAGAAAACAAAATTAAATAATCTCAAGAGTTAATGAAGGTCTAAAGCACCTACACATTGTAATCAAGAACAAGGGCTGTTAGAGTTGAAGCCATCAGACACCTATCAGATAAAAAAGAACCGTTCAGATAAGTTTGTTGCTAAAGTTGTTAATTGAAATAAGGACAATAATCAAAGACAAATTGTCTGCCTTGTTTTATTTGATCAGGATAGAAAAATATAATAGCATCAAATGAAGATTTATATTACCTGCTAAATCTTTCCATTGAAAATGCATCAATTTTGCAATCCATCAATTCAACATAGCTTGTGGAATAAACTGGTTGCTCGAGGAATTGACTCTAAAATTAACAGATTGAAATAAATAGGAACATCATAATTAACCCACATTGTTAACAGTTTGGAAGAGTTCTCTAGTAGTGTCATATTGATTTACAGAGCATAGCTTAACTTATGAACATGTATAAAATGTAACACTCTTTGATGCAAGACTAAAGATTCACATCCTGTGTGGCCAATGTTTCTGTAGACAGCAATTAGCCCAATAATACTTTTTGCTAGATTTCTTATCAGAACATCTCTAAATGCTCCTGCATAGACATAATTAAATGAATATTCTCTTGAAGCCAAATGCAAAAGTTGATTTTAAACCAATGTATTTACCAGGGCTGCAAGGTCTTCGTATTTTGCGTGAATATCCCAAACATAGATTTCCTTTATAAATATATATCTTATGCTTCTAATTGCTGCTATTATTGGTGCCAACTTCACTGTCAGTCCTTCAGGGGATATTTCTTCATCAATGATAATCTGAAACAACACAAACACCTATGTATATACATATATGTTATATTATAAATGGAAAGCAGCACACACTAAAGTATATCAAACTAAATTTAAATGTTCAAAGACTTAGAAGATTTATATAATCGTTACATATATGAAACTTTGTAGAAAATCTTTGAAAAATTTCATTTATTGGTCCAATTCTTCATAAATAAATGTACACTTTGCTTCAGTAATAATGTAACTTTTTGGTTTATTATATTACCATGAGAGCTCTACTTTTAAGTAGAAATCTTCTTACAATGTTCATATTTCATTTTGTCATGGTTATGTCTGACATTGACTGCTAGTTGTTACTCTTTATAGGGTAGTGCAGATGGGTATACATTCAAAGCAGTAACAAAATTATGTACTAGTCAAAGAAATTGTTTGGAATAGGCAATAGAATATTTACTTTTGACAAATGCTTTCCTTTGTCAATGCAAGACCTGATGCATCTTTTCAATTCAGTGTTAGAAAGTGAATGATCAGTTATACAGTTCTTGTCATAAACTATTTCAAGTTCTTTCAGCTTTCTTTTTATTTTGAGCACTTCTTCATCTTTCTTATTTTCTTTGGCACCCTTTTTCTTCACTTTTGGTTTTTGAGGAGGCATGTGGTTTTTTCACTAACTTTCAACCTTAAATGCTAACTCAAATGTCCCTATTTTTTAAGATATGATAATCTTTAGTCTATAACTAGCACACATAATAGTATATTTCATTGTTTGCATCTTCAGTCATTCAATTTGTTTCGATAAAAAGGAAACTAACTATTTCTTGGAACGATTTTAGTCCTTCCTTATTTACAAATAATTAAGATGTCATGACAACAGCCTCGTACTTGGATAAAATCATATGATCGTCCTCACTTTCGTTTAATCACTGATCAGGCTGAAAACAACACGAAGGAGCTTTACCAATAACTGCAAAAATGGAGGAAGACGAACGGTATTCTGAGTATTACGATTTGCTGAAAAGATGTAAATCAACTGTTGATGGCCTTTTATCAAGTGGAAGATCTGATATTTGGTCTACATATGGTGGGCTTAGGCGTGCGACAGAAATTATATATGCCATGTTGTGCGATGGATTGCGAGATGGAATGAATGTGGTAAGACTCCTTTTTGATCAATTTATTATAAATAGGGATGTTAAAATGAGAGAATACTGTATGTCGGTGTTTGAGATCTCAAGTCTTTAGAAAAGTGCGCCCAGATAGTTTGTCATGCAAGTTAGAATTGAATCTGTAAACTTTTGAAATAACAGCATAGCATGATGTGACATTGTGTGTTTGTTACTCTGTGCATTACATAGAAATATTTGTATAATATTGCTTAAACAAAACTCTCTGTTGTAGAAAATGTTGAATTACTTACTGGAACAGAAGAATAAGGTATCAGGTGAAAATGAGACTGATAGGCCTATACAACTTGAGTGTCAAGAGCCACTAGCCCTCGAACAGTTCATCGAAGAATGTCTTCTTGGTTATTGCACCTCATGCATCATTGGAAAGTGTTTTGATTGCTCTGATAAAAACGTTGTTGGCAGCATTTATTTTAGTAAGATACTTTTTATATACAGGTACTTTGTTTTAATTGGCATATACACTTGCTATCTCCCAAGTGTATTGTTCCATGCATTATGCATATTGGGACCACTGTATAACCTTTGGCTCATCCAGCAGTTACCTATTCCTTAGTGTTAATGTTACCACACCTCAGCAAATTAAGCAAACATAAATGTCCCTTTTCTATCTTTTCTAGAGCATGCAATTCTCAGGAAAAGACCCTGTGTTATTCTCTTGGTAATGTGCTTGAATGCTCTGGAACAAAATAACCTTGAAATTCTTTCTTCTGTCAATAAGCAATTGGTAAGCAATCAAGGGTCTTTCAATCTCCTCTTTTTCTTGTGAAATTTACTGTATTTTGTTTTATTGACATTTCTCTCACAAGAAAAAGTTTGTTTTATGGATCAAATGGTAATGCAGTACATTTATTTTGAATTTAAGACTATATTTATTATTCTGTTTAGGCCAACATAACCAAATTCAAAGATTATATGATTGAGGAAATGAAAGAGGTGGCAGATAGCACAGATTCACAAACTTTTTTGATGTCTTACTCTTCAACACAAAGGAGCTCTTCTTTTTCTTACATTGCAAATTATGAGGCAAATAGTTCCAGGGAATCAATAGATAGTTGTCCAGCAAATGAAAACAACCAGGTGATACTAAGAGAGAAGGATTTTGAAGTTGAAAGTAACTCTTCAGCAGATGATTTGATAAAGAGAACTAAATCTAAACGGAGGAGTCTTCATCAAGATGTTTTAATGACTAGTGCATTAGCTGCTGTAATGGAGACTAATGAAGATGGTTTAGTATGGTTTGATGAAGCTGACAGAAATAGCTTAATTTGTGAGCCAGATGAAATGACCAGAAGTCGAATTGCCAGAATGAGGGAAATTTCACGCAGTGAAAGTAGCTTGTTTAATGAGCATGGAAATATTGAAATCAAGGAGGTCCAACCAGTTGATCATGAAATCATTGAAACAGAACATATTTCATCAAAAAATGATAATCCAACTGTTGAAGAACAAAATCCATCCCCTATTAATTCTCTAAAAGAAGATAATGGCCTTAAACATGAATTGCTGAGAAGATCAAGTAACGTTGTTTCTGCACCTTTCAAAAAAGGGCATAGCCGGTCAAAGTCTGATCAAATTGGACTTCCAAAAACAGCTGACATCTTGGAACAAGGCGGTGGTGGAACTGAAGAAAAATTGTCAACATCTGCACCTATTTGTCAGATAGAGGAGCCTTGTAATACATTGTTTGGTGGTTTTTTAATGCTGGCTGTTATTCCAAGATAATCTGTAATCTTACTTGTAATTTAGCATAGAGCATTTTAGAACTTCATGATGCCTGCATGGTTGTACTTTGCATAGTTAAGAATTGCAAATCACTTTTGCTGCAAATTAAAATAGCTGCAATTTAGATTGATTGACATTAATTGCATTGTTTTCTCACAGGCCATCAGGATTACTATTATCAACCTGAAGATGGATACATGTTTCCCAAGCCTTACAAAGGGCAGTCCCTTATTAGCTATCTTAACTCAAGAAGTTATGATACAGGAGCAGAATTGGACAAGGTCACTTCAATAATTCTTGATGTGTTGATTTAATTGCATTTTAAGTAATGTTTTGCAAAATGTTTGGGAATAATTGTTATCGATATGTTTGATCAACAGGAGAATGCCCATTTCAGCATTTGTGAAGCTCTCATTACAGCAATTGAGCAGGTTTGTTAAACTTCAATAAATATTAAAAACTGTTTTTTTGACCAGATCAAATTAAAATTTCTACAAGCACCTAGGATTTGGAAGGCTTGATTATGAAAATAGAAACAATAGATCTGTAGATTGTTCTTCACAATAAGATGTTTTGTTTGCTGGCTCTTGAATCTACATATCTTATTTGATATTTCAGATGAAATGTTCGAAATTCTTTGATTCTGATTCCGATGATAGTGATGAAGAAATCAAGTTGCTTAAACGGAAAATTCATGAGAGAAAGTTCAGAAAAAAACTACTCAGAATGGAAACACAACCTGCTTTTAGTGATAAAAGCACATCAACTTCTCAATCAACATCAAGCTTCTTTAGTGGGTCGACGTTCAGTTCATCTTTTAGCAGCTCTTCAGCAGGTAAGGTGCTTCTTCTTCAACTGAATTGTGATGTATCTGTTTGAGTTGGTGTTGTGTATTTACATTTAAATATAGTTTTGAATCAGATGATGGGCTGGTTACTTAACAGTATGCAGTAAAGTGTATAAGTGTATAAATGTTTATATTTTCTTTGTTATTGTAGAAAGAACAACTCCACAAGAAAGTACATCTCAGAAAACACTTAGTCGCAGTTGGGAAAACCTATCGTTGAGTCCACATCAAAGCAAAAATGCAAAAGTTCCGGCGAAAGTTGCAAGTTCCCCTCCTGAAGAACAGGTTGAACCTGATGATTATTCTGCAGAATTCGTAGCCAAATCGTTGCTAAAGAAGTTTGATGATCGCAAATTGCCTGCTGCCTCTGATCTCAAATGGATGGTCACTGAGGAGCAAGTGCCGCAAATGTTGCTTCCTCTACCCAATGCATGGCCTATCTCTCCAGACGATGCTCTTTATAATAACCGAGTGACCATCAAAGAAGAAGAAATGAATGTCCCCAACTCCCAAATAACTTCCATGCATGTATGATGTTTTTCGCTAAAGCAAATGTGTATCATAGATCTTACAACAAATAATTGAATTAATTAAATGTCGCTATTGACAGCTGAAATTTTATTATGTTATAAAATTCTATATTTTAGACCAGGCTGAGAGGTAATTTTGAATGGGCTCCACCTCGACCGCAGATTATCTTCACATCCCATCCTTACGTAAAGTAAGTTGTTCTTCATATCAATTCGTTGATGTCTAATCTGACATTGTAACGTTAAACTTTAATTTAAATTGTTTTTTCCCCGTTAATCTTGTTTGCTCTTTAAATCTTTAATTATTTATCTGATCTTTTAAAAAGGCGAAAAGTACTTCTTCAGCGTCAGCACTACAGATGTGCTGGATGCGGTTTGAAAGTAACTCAAAGTAAGTTTTACAAACTAATTCTTCAAATTTTCACCATTCAGCAATGCTGTTTATCGAGACACTCAAATTCTATCCTTGTCTTTGCTCTGCTAATTTATTTAATGCATATAATTGATAACAAAAAATATTTTCATCAAGGTTTGTCAAAAAGATTTCGATACTGTGAATATCTTGGCAAATATTTTTGTACAAGCTGTCATCAAAATCAAGTGTCAATTCTGCCTTCGAAAATCGTCAATAAATGGGATTTCAAACCGTATCTTTTCAATTCAGTTCAGTTTGATCGTTTTAAAAGGCTAAAATTTTGCTAAGCGCGCAGTTCATTCTGGAAGTTGATGTTAACTGCATTATGGGTAAATAACAACTACAAATGTCATTGTAAATTAACCAAAATTTTAATCAAGTTTCAAAAATGATTTTACGTTACCGTCATTTTTGATATTCCTTCAAGACAATGTCTGTTTTGTTTTCTCTTAACTTTCTATAAGATATTCTGTATCGGACTTCGCTTATGAGTTTCTCAAAAAAATTAGATGTGAGCCAATGTTTAATATTTCTGCAATCGACAATTTGATTTATAAAAGAATCAAGTCTACTGAAGCAACGAGGGTGGGTAAATTTGATTTTTAATTTTTTGAAATTTTGTACCAAGTTTTGGAATAACTAAAACAAATTATTAATCCAATTGATGACGCTTTCTGAGAACCAATCATCTTCATTTCAACCTATTAGAACTTCTTTTGGTCTTAAAAAGATTACTTTATTAAGCTTCAAACATTTCTTTCTCTAGAAATTGCGATTAAAATTATATTATGCAAAAGGATTTCTCAAGACTTGTCGACTTGGTCAAAGGTCTGTTACTATTCCACAATTCTTCTTCATTTATAAATATCCCCCTCTTTGTTGACTCCATTTAAAACATGTAGCTATCCATTTTAAGCACTTTCATTCACCTGAATATAATGTTCACACTGGAACAAAAAAAGCATAGATGGCCAAGAAAGAGATAAGTCATGCAAGGAAGAATAGCCAGCACCTCTATATTAAAGTAGATGAAGCATAGTGCAGTAGCTACAAAGCAACACTGTATAGAAGTGTATAAGAAGAGGATCAAAGCCAAACGGTTAATAGTCGGTCACAATTAACACATTTTAAATTTCACTGACCATTAATGTGCGATAAATTGTTTGTTTTCAGTATTTACTGCGAAGTTCAAAAACTTCCTGCTCATATTTTGGATGATATTCATATTTATTCAATTGAAGATTTTACTCAGGTTTGCCCTTAATTCCTATCATTTCCTTACATTATTATCCTTTTCTTTTGTGATGAAACAAATTTCAATTTAAAGATTCAGTGGAATGATTCATTGATACTACCTTACGTAATAACATGTAGCACGTATGTAAAGTTGCAGCATCCATTTTGCAGGTGAAAAATGGTGAATTGCAAAGCGTATTGAAATCTTTAATCAACAGTTCAGTTAGACATATCAATGATTGTCAGGTACAGAACAAGTCAACATATTTTGCTAATTTGTATTTTGTACTTTTTCATGTCATTTATAATTTTATACCTACTGTCTTTTAAACAATATTAAAATTATTGCATCAAGATGTTTTACAGGATTAAGTTAGTTATACCATCATATAAATTTGTGTACACTTTCAAGTGAGCGAGCTTTGGCCTAAATTTGTATTGCTTTAGTAGATATAGATGCTATCATTGACTGTCTTTTATAGCTTTGTAAAGTGAAAGGCTTTGTTTGTGAATACTGCAGAGATGGCGAGGATATTTTGTATCCATTTGAATTATGTAAAGTATCCACTTGTCCACGTGAGTCACCTAACTGTATTGCATTCGCTTAGTTTTTATTCATCTCCCTCTTTTTTCGTTACTTACTTACTTGTTTAGAGATTAACTCTTTCTTATTTCATATTTGTTCCATTTTTTTTCAAACTCACTCTTTTGAATTATCGAATGGAACGGAGTGGAATGCTGGAATTGAATGGAAAATGTTTTCGATATGAAATCACCAATGCTACACCTTTGTATTTTGTTTTCCAGTTTGTAAGACCTGCTATCATAAGAGTTGCTTTGTTCCTGAAAAATGTCCGAAATGCGAAAGAATTAAAGCAAGGTTGGTTGATAGATTTCAAAATGTGGATTTGTTTTACATTTGTATAGTTAGGATAGTTGTTTGTTTATCAAATTTTTAAAGTGATGTATTATTGTGAGGCCTCTGTTTTAGGCAAAGATTGTTGAGCTCAAAAACAAATGACCAAGAACACAGTTGAACTGTTTTGTATTATTAGAATAACAAGATTATTCACCAATAATAATCTTAATATCAGATCTGTTTTTATTTCATTTTGGGGCAACCAAAAACGAGAAAATCAGTAGGCATATGTTCGGAATTCCTGTGGCAACCCTTTCCCTTTTGGCCTTTAATTAGCCCACCAGCATGATAATGATTGGCTGTTCACAATCTGATTAAAACAAAGAACAAAGACAGTTTTCAAGCATTTCTCGGTTGATTGATTAAGAAATTGATTAGTTTATGTAATAGGTTAGTTAATGTTAGATCGAAATTTTAATTATTTTTTATATTTTTTTTTCCGCTGTAAAAATTTTATTCCTTGTTTAAAATTGTACATCACACAATTTTTCTATAAGCCTTCCATGTAAGGAGAATATATAGCATATTTCGGAACTATAAGTTAATTACAACTAGGACTTTTGGGAATTTCGAAACAAAGCCAACTGTTCATATCCACCTTTTTTGAAAAACGTATTCCTTTGATGTTAAGTATTGAAAGTCAGACTCAATAAATTCGAAGATATGTAAGCTAAGACAACACAAATAGACCAAGCTAAGACTATGCCCAAACCTGAAAACAACCAAACCAATTTTCGCCCAAAAAGTATGGTTATAGGCTACTAAGTCAAAAGGGGTCAAAAATGCCCAAAATCGAGGGATTTCAAAAAGGCCCAATTTTGGCCCAATACGTGAATAAAACTAAGGCAAAAGGGGTCAAAAATGCCCAAAATCGAGAGATTTCAAAAAGGCCCAATTTTGGCCCA
>JAACYV020245418.1:3866-16399 GCA_009936425.2 Chrysaora fuscescens | reverse complement strand
GCCTGATTACTGCAAACCATAGTCTAATCACTGGAGAACAACAGCCTGATTTCTGGAGAACACCAGCCTGATTACTGCAAACCATAGTCTCATTACTGGAGAACAATAGTCTAATAACTGAAGAACAACAGCCTGATTACAGGAGAACAACAGCCTGATTTCTGGAGAACACCAGCCTGATTACTGCAAACCATAGTCTAATCACTGGAGAACAACAGCCTGATTTCTGGAGAACACCAGCCTGATTACTGAAAACAATAGCCTGATTACTAAAGAACAATAGCCTGATTACTGAAGAACAATAGCCTAATTACTGAAGAACAATAGGCTGATTACTTAAGAACAATAGAATGATTACTGAAGAACAATAGAATGATTACTGAAGAACAATAGCCTGAAGACTGAAGAACAATAGCCTGATTACTGAAGAACAATAACCTGATTACTGAAGAACAATAGCCTGATTACTGGAGAACAATAATCTGATTACTGAAGAACAATATTCTGATTACTGAAGAACAATAGGCTGATTATAGATTAGGGAACCATAGTCTCGTTACTGGAGAACAATATTCCGATTACTGAACAACAATATTCTGATTACTGCAAACCATTGTCTCGTTACTGTAGACCAGTAGACTGATTACTGAAGAAAAATTGCCTGATTACTGAAAAACAAAAATCTGATTATTGAAGAACAAATTAATAATATCTGGAAACGTTCTGGGTTAAACAAAATGATATGGCTGAATGAATGAAAGGGTTAAAAAAAATACACATACCTGGAGGAGACAAGTCCACCGGCCGCCTCAGATGCAATCACATAACATATATCTGTTCTCTTGTTGATATTTTTAACAATCTGAGAATTAGATAAAACGATAATGCATATGTATATGTCGGGGATGGATGCACAGATCCACTAGAAGGCTTTACAGATGGAAAAAGGAAGCAGAATTGAGAGGATCTAAGTTTATAGCCGGATCAAATGAAGGATATAAATGGAGGGAAGCATAATTTTAGTTCGGTGATGGCTGCACAGATCCACTAAAAGGCTTTACAGATGGAAGAAGAAAGCAGAATTGAGAGGATCTAAGTTTATAGCCGGATCAAATGAAGGATATAAATGGAGGGAAGCATAATTATAGTTCGGTGATGGCTGCACAGATCCATTAAAAGGCTTTACAGGTTGAAGGTAATGTGGGTAATCTGGGAAATGTGGGATTACTGCGTTAGATCAGTTGACAAGGTTCAACATTTACAGACCTTGGCGTGCTATCGTTACCAGGCGAAGCCTTTCTGTAAAACGTCCAACGATGGTCAAGGGTGGAAATCAAATCAACCTGTTTTTTGCATGTCTTAGCAAGAAACATGGTCATGGCCCCTTAACTATCTAGTGTCACCATTTTGACATAAATCAGCAAAGAGCGAATCATTGCTCATCTGCTAATAAACATTGTGGATCAGCCTGACGCTCAAGTGAGCTCAAGTGATCTGATACACTTGTATGGGTGTGGTGGAACCAGCAAAGCTTTGTCACAGTGAATGATTGATATCACGATGTACTTCTCCTAGTCGAAATCGTCACAATAGGACACCCATTATAGAAGGTATAAGAGAAATTAAACCATCTTTGCAAAGAATAGTAGATGAATAAAAAGTACATTTTGCTACTTTTCTCAGCTGTACGATCCACAGATCGTTAGCACAGATAACACAAGTGCTAACTAACTTCAACATAGCTAATTATTTCCTGATTTTCTAATACCTTGCATTCTGAAACCGTAGGGTTCCATGATGGCTGAGCTTCCACATTTGTCCACAAAATTTCGAACAGAGCCTCTGACGAGCAATCCAATGAAGCCTGGAAAAAAAAGCAAAGTTAAATTTAGATGTAACAAAATGTTCCTCTCGGGACATCCCGCGTGAACATAGCCACTGGCTAAATATGGGACCAGTAGCAGCTGAGCTTATAAACACAATGACCAACATTTTGAAATTGTGGCATCTTGCTGAATTTCAAAACGCTGTAACTTTAAAAGTTCGCGAAATCGAACCGTATAAACGGCAGCTTTTGTGCGAAAACGTTTAAAAATTGATTTAGCTTCCAGAGGCGTCTGTTGACAATTTAGAGCAATTTCATTGGCTCTTGCATGAGAGAAATTTCTCGTAGGCTGCGAAGACCTTTGGCGATGAAAGAACAAGATTTGAAACCTAAGCTTACGTTATTTGTATTTTAATTTGCACGGTACCCATTTTCGTCGATCCCAAATTTCGCGCGACTTATGTTGCGAAATATTTTTTATCATATTCAAATTCGCGGACTTGCGGTGGCAAGGAATTCAAACTTAAGGCCATCTGCACTACCCGAAAGCGGCCTTTGTAATGAATACAACACCAAGGGTTTTTGATAAAATTAGCGAGCTGGTGACAAAGCATCACAAGGAACCGAAAAATATCCCAATAAAGAAAATAACAGAGAAGGAAACAAAGACGATGCGGTCACAGTTCTGCATTTTAAAAGACGTTTATGCAGCATTTAGATACATATTTCACCAATCAGTTGTATTTTTAGCTTTTATTCCACCCAAATCATTTTCGGTTCGTACAGATTATTTTCACATAGTTTTACGTTGGCGCACTCAAGGGCTGCAATAATTCTAAGTATAAAGTAAAAGCAAAGTATAAAGAAAATAGGAAGATTTACTTACAACACATCGGAAAACTTTTCCAACATTTTTAAATGATCTGCCATCCACAACAATTTCATCTTTCTGAAAGAATGAGTGGAAATGAAGGTGAAAAAAGGCTTAGCTACTAATGACAAGTCATTGTTCAACAATCTATATTATATAACAAAAAGCTGGTAATTCTCAACAACTATCTGGATGGACAATGCATGATCGCTGCAATTTAGTGAAATTTAAGGAAATTTAGTGCAAGAGATTTATTTCCATAGGTTTTCAAGGAGTTACTTAAGTAGCTATAGAAAGGTTTATGTTGTTGTTTTACACCAATTATTCATTGCTCAATTTATTTTACCTGAGGCCAAAGAATTGTAAACAATTTTATATCACTTTGAACAAAAATTGTCTTTGTTCGCAGCGAGTTGGTAAAGATTGAAATAATGTACCTAATGGTGTGATAAATGTGGAGACAATCCATATATCTAAAGCAAGTTATGATCACTTTCTTCGCAGCATTAATACGTACTTGGCGAAGTAAATAATATTTGCATCGTTCAAACTAGACAATATTTAACCGATAACTATTTACTGCTAACAAATGATTTTAAAAGTATGAGCTTTTGAATATATAGCAGATGTGAATTTAGTAAAAAATAATAAATTGTGAATTTAATGAAATAAATCTAAAATAAAAATTATGTTTTTGCATTTAACATATAAACATGCATCTTAACGTTAGTAACAGAAAATCCAGCCAATGCGATGCTGAATAATCAAACTCAAAGAGAGAAAAAATCTATTCATTTAAGAAATTAAAATCAAATTCCATTACATCTTACAATATTTACGGAAGATTTATGAAATTGAATACCCATACAATACAAGAAACTGTATCTAGAATAAGCTCAATAATCAAAAAGAACCTATAATTAACAAAAAAAACAAACTTCTTGTTTTTCTGTTTGCCAATTTTCTGAAATGTGCATCATTCGAAGAAGCTCATGTACAGCATCTTTCCCTTTCTTTATATCGGATTTTTTCTGAATGAATAAACGAGAATGATTTAGGTATTATACGGGCATTCATTTAGAGGCTAGAAACGTTCTGTACAATCTGGGAACCTGAATCATTGTGCGAAAAAGTTGCAAAAATATCACATTACTGTATACTTCAATTGACTAAATACAGGTTACTTGTACAATCCAATCTCATAAAAGAAGATAATTTAAGTCATTTAGTTGATTTTTAGCCTTGAAATTTTCAGCAAGATGCTTGAAGCTGTAAAATTCTCTAGGAAAAAAGTTCCTAGATTAAGCTGTACAAACCATCAAAATAAAAGCTATACTTAAAATACCACTATTCCTACCGGTTTCTAAAAGTTAAATAAGGTTGATAACATTTAAAC
The DNA here is from genome assembly GCA_009936425.2 of Chrysaora fuscescens. Taxonomy (NCBI): domain Eukaryota; kingdom Metazoa; phylum Cnidaria; class Scyphozoa; order Semaeostomeae; family Pelagiidae; genus Chrysaora; species Chrysaora fuscescens. The sequence continues at coordinate 12,307 of JAACYV020245418.1, read as the reverse complement.
CTCTGAAGTTATCTAAAAGCAGAGTCTTAATATGATGCTAAACTATGACACAAGCTAATATATGCTGTAGAATCGCAGCACAACAAATCGCTGAAAATTTAGCCTAAGTCTAGCTATTATTGCTAATGGTGAAAGACTGGATAGGCATCCTCTTCAAACAATATCGAATAACTATCATTAGTGCATGTAGATTTTCATCGCAAGATACTTCCTTTGTACTATGCACGAAGAATATATCCGGTAAAATATCAGAAGAATAGTTCCTCTGAAGTTTTCAACATTTGAGATGTTTGACAATTCATTTCGAAGGGACACAATCTGTTTGAGTTTCATGTTTGATATGTCACATTGCACCAACAAACTTGGGAAAGCCAGCTTTAAAGGCAGACAGACAGGTCCAAAATCAAATATACCCTATAAACGGTCATGTCATTCTTGCAATTCATCGTTTTCGCACAAAACTACCGCTGTACGTTGCTTCGATTTCGGGAATTTTCTAAGTTACAGCATTTTGAAATTCAGCAAGATGTGACAATTTTAAAATGCTGGTCATTCTGTTTATGAACTCAGCTACCCCTGGTCCCGTACGTAGCTAGTGGCTATGTTCTTGCGGGATGTCCCGATAGGAATGTTTTGGTACATCCATATTTAACTTGGCCAAAAATACGTAAGTGAGTTTTAGATTGATTGAAAATTCCTAGGCTTCACTGGATTGCTCGTCAGAGGTTCTGTTTTAAGTCCAATGGACAAATGTGGAAACTCAGCCATCATGGAACCCTACAGTTACAGAATGCAAGGTATAAAAAATTGAGCGAAAATATTGCTAGCGAAGTTGGCTAGCACTAGTGCTATCTGTGCTAACGATCTGTGGCTCATACAGTTAAGAGAATGTACCTTATAGTCACTTACTATTCTTTACCAAGAGGGGTTTATTTCCCTCATACGTTCTCCAATAAGTGTCATATTGGGACTAATTTTACTAGGAACAGTAAATCGTGATATCAATTATCCACTTTGACAAGGCTCTGCTGGCTCGGCGCCATACCTGTATCAATTTCCCACTTTCTTGTTCCATACAAAAATGGTCATCAACATGTTACTTCTATCCGTTTTTAATTTTTCTCAAGTACAGTAAAAACCCGCAAAAAATAACCACCTTTTTTAAGAACCCTTCTGACTAAAATGTCCTTAGAATATTTGTGAAACATATATAAAGTACAATAAAAACTAAAAGTAAAGATATAAGATGTTGCTGGAGTTCAAAAGGAAGTCACTCGCTCGGAGGTTCTTTTATGCGGGTTTCTACTGTATGGTTGGGTTGTATTCCTTGAAACAAAAGTTTCCAGAAATTTGGGAGTAATCTATTAAATCATTTTTACCTTTGATTTTGAATTTTGATTTTCAGCAGAATACTCACTCTCCAGGTCATAGTTTGAGCTGGTGTCAGAGCCTGTCAGATCAACAAAAAAATCTGAAAATACTGCCTAAGGCATAGCAACAATATATAAAGCACAACCAAATGTTAAGTTCATAAATCAATCAAGAGTATTTGCTGAATTTGTTTAGGTTAAACTACCTCTTGGCGTCACTGCATTTGGAGAATAACATGATTGGTACTCTGACAAGGGCCTAAAATAGGAGTAAACTTTTTTTATTACCAGTTAATTTACACAATCCACACATCATGTATATGGGAAGCATGCATCACAATTTGTACAGCACTAAGGCCCCATTTCCACTGACCCGGCAAAATGTGAAAACGGATAAATATTTATGGGATTCAGCCTTTCATCACTACTAAAACGTTATAAACAGATGTTTTGGAAAACGGTGCCTAGAGCGTATTCTTTTGAAAACGGACAAATTGAAAAACACATTGTCCTCGTGGAAACACTTTGATATGTTTAATAACGCTGCTAAAGCCACGACAATTGTTGATTGCTGTGCTAAAAGTTAAAGTTTTTTATAACACCTGCAAAAAGTGGGTGTCCAAGCATCATCGTGGAAAGTTTTTCAACTAATCCGCTACTAAAAAGACTAATTTCTCAATCTGCTTTCAAATTTACCCGGGTGTGGAAACGGGGCCTTACTGATCATAAGTCGAAGAAACTTGATTTGCAATTATATTTATATATACAATTATGGATCTGCAAACCATTTCTTAAAGGCCATCTACGCAATCATACATTTAGATCTTGTAGATCCTACTACGAACAAACTTAACATACAAGTGTATGGTATAACTCAGATATCAAAGCGCATGCGAATTCTTCCCGATGATTAAGCTTGTTCAATTTGCAAACCATTGAAAAACACGTATGCAGTCATGTCATTGAAAGGGACTATAACTACAAGCAACCTTACGATTAGCACTTATTGGAGTTATTGCACGTCTCATAGTGTTGTTTATAATAGTGACCTAGTTTCATTTTGGCTTACAGTTATGAAAAGGAGTCCATCTTATTTTCGATCGATTTTCAACCAAATCATTTTTAGTCGCCCTAGAATCTGGTGAACCCCGATGTTTACCCTCTGAAATCCTCTCCTTTACTTGTTTTACTTTCCCCCCCCCCTCGCTTTTCAAGGTCTTCAGTTTATAATTACTGCAAATGTAGTAGCACAAAACAGCAACTATGTTTCGGAGAAAGACGAGTTGTCAGGGCGAGTGAATGAAAAGCGAAGTAGAGAAGGTTCAATGACATCGTGGTGGGACGGGATTTGCCGCCGGACTGGAGTCACGCCGGATGCGACAATATGTATGGCCCGGAATCGGATGTTGTGGCGACAGAATGTCAGGGTTTTTGCCTTACAGAACTAAAAAAAGATTCTTCCACTAATAGCCGTAATTTCTCAGAAGATTTTCAGCTCTATCTTTTGTTTATAAAATAAAAATTTTTTGAAGTAAATCATTTAGAACAAGGGAATTTGATGTTGATTAATAAATTACACAAACCCTTGCTGCCATCGACTAACTGAACTTGGTAGAGTTGGAATTGATCCTGAGAAATAAAGATTTTTTTTAAGAAAGGTTTTTTAACTTTGCTACAAAGACTATAGGTGAATTTTCAGCTAAGACAGCGTAAGGAACGCTTTTTTGCCATCTTTTTTGCTTTTTTGCCATCAATAAGGGAAGTTTACTTTGAAATCCAAATTCCTCTGCATTAACCAAGAGCGGACTGCCTGCTTAAGCCCTTCAAGCTGCTGTATCGCCTGTATTGGTATTCATATGAAAAGTACTTGAGGAACACTTCCTTTGAGGCATTCAGCCCTACAAATCAGGCCTCGTTTTATGGAAGCCAGCTCAATCCCAACGGAATGATATACCTTATTACACCAAAATGACCGCGTACCTAATTAGGACAGCCAAAATTAAGCTGCATATTAAACAAGCCTGAATGCTCTTCAGCTGTGAAAAAACGAGTACAAAAATTAAGCCACATTCAATTTATACTATTTCTTTGTTGTGCGGCTTAACTAGCTACGAGGTTGATTTTAATGTGATAAGTTGTTGCCACTAATGTCGAAGCAGATGAAGTTCTACGGCATGGGAAATAACCGCATCAGATGCTCTTGAATTGGACTCATTTTTACAAGATGCGGGAATTGAAAGCATGTGAATTTGGCATGCAATAGTATCAATCATGCTGGCACTTCCAAAATAGCGTTTCCAAAATGGTTTCTGGCTAAAGCGACCATTCAATAAAGTGAAATTTGTCGATGATAGTTTAACATTAAAGGGAATATACCACAAACTAAGTCTTCAAAAGGAAACAAAACGAAGCTTTTTCACAGTAAAAAATAAAGGAAACTCGTCCAGAAGCTAAAACAACGGAATGATATTGTTGAAATTCGAAGAGAATCAAGTAGATATATGTTGAACCAAGTTTAGAGTGGTCTATTCAGTTTAACAAGCGATTTGCAAGTTTTCAAAATTAGCCACAAATTAACAAGTGATCAACTGAACTTTGCAGGACAGAAAAAAGGGAAACAGAGAAAATGTAAACCTGTTAGCGCATTTGAAAGTTCATCTCTTCTCATTTTCATTTCTGTTGGCATAACCTTAAAAAGCAAGAAATCAAACAAATGCACGAACATGTGAGGTAGAAGGGAAACTACTTGGTATTGGCAAAATTATGCACCAAAATACTGTGAAGAATTTAAAGATAAATACTTGTAGTTTGAAAGATACATTTCCACTGAATATTCATCACATGAAATGATGCAATTAAACTTACACCACTCTTGACAAAAAAAGACAAAGCCACAATACCTGAAAATCAAAGTGCCATGCTTCAGCCCAACATATCACAAATGTAGCGATAATTATGAAATAGCTGATTGGTTGCCCAGTTTTTATCTGATAAAAACAAAAAGAGGTTCACTATAACTTGCAATTTTTAATGTCTTTCATTTACAAAGTATTCTGTATTCTTCATGGGAAACTAAGCTTCAATGCAAGTTCTACAATATCCAAAAATTTCTAACTAAAATCTGATCTGAAAATCTGTAAATATGAAATGAAAGTAGCTCACATGTTTCCCAATGCAGAAAACCTTTGAGATTGCCAGCAGTGTAGTTAACATTGTTGTTATCTGTGTTAGGCAATGAAGCTCATTAAACATTAGTTTGTATCAATCCTTAATCCTTATGGCAATATGTATATATGTCCTAGCAAATAAGGATTATTTGATGAAATATTTGAAGATATTATATGAATGCTACTTTCTGAGGTGTGCCATTATGGTATCTATAGTATAAACTACATCACAGAGTCTGTTGCCTGTCACCTTCTCCCAAGAACCTGAATATCAGACATGGGAAATGATTTTTTATTTGTGCATCAAAATTCTGCCAATGAATTATCAGAACTGGCTGTTTGAGACGGGAGATTGCTCACGCATTACTCTATTAAAACATCTTGAATACAATTTAAGAGAAGAAAAACAATTTCTGTAAGAGAACTAAAGTTTAATGAAAAGAGACAATAGACAACTTTGGTAGGTAATAAATAACCTAAGATATCTGTTGAATTTATGATTCTCCAAGGAAAGAATGTGATACTTACTGCAACCATGTACCATTTGCTACTCTTCAAAAGTGCATATACACCAAGAAGGCAAAGACATCGAACAAGAGCCACAACCTAAGATCAAAAAAGAGAAATATTTGAAAATCTATGTGATTATTCTTTAATATTTGCTACTATTATTATGGAATTGATCAACTCCATAACCAACTCTCTTATAATCGAACAAAACCATGTCAACCAAAACTGATCATGTATGTGGCTGCAGCAATGCACTGGCAACGCCGTAGTTCTTGCAGAATGCAGCAAACCATACATTTTTCAGCATTTTCAAGGCAATGACCATGTTTTTCAGAACAGACCATGTTAAATTACTATACAAGATTGCACTCCTTAAAACCCCAATCATTGGCAAGGAAAGCAACAAAATAAAATGAAGAGTATGTAGTTATTAAACTTCTTCAAGCCAGTCCTCATGAGTAGAGCTAGGCTCTGCAAATCAGAGTTTCAATAATTTGTGCAAATTCTTTAGATTTTCATTTACTAAACACTATAATTGTTAGATATTTTGGATAAAGAAAGAAAAAGACAACTCACCACAAAATCAAATAGAGACTCCTTGAACTTGTATTGTTCAACTTCCACTTCAAATCTTATTGAGATATCATCACTAAAAAGCTAATTAAAGTGAAAACAAATAAGATTACACACAAAATTATGACAAAAATTACATAGAACTGTCAACAAATGCAGCAAAACAAATCTGTTTAGCTAAGCTTAAACCCATACCATCCACATTTGAAGTTTTTTACTTACCAAATAAAGAGCTGTAGAATATTTAAGGAGTTAAACACAACATTTGCTCAAAAATAAAAAACTCAAAACTAACATGATAGTATTTAAATTTTGCATTTTCATCTGGCACTATTAGCTGTCCCATGTGACAAGTAATGGGGCATAAATAAATCATGTTCAAATTTGTACGTAAGATTCTTTTACTTCTAAAAAATTTCTAGCCTTGACAATCTGCCTTTTTGTTCTGCTTGTCATTTTTTTTTTATTTTCCTTCACATACATAAATCTCATAAAAAAAACACTTGCCATCAATAAGAGCGTTGTAAATTGGAAATGTGGTGCTACACTAGATTGGGGCCCTCTTAGGGTAAGGATTGTGTTTTGGTTAGGGTGGTAGCTAGGATGGAGGTTCAGCAGGGTAAGGGTTCAGTCAGTGGGGTTTTAGTTAGGTTTGGCACCATCAATATAGCTTAGGTTAGGGGTAATACCGATTTTGGCAAGGGTAAGGGTTTAATCAATGGTTGAAGCGAGGCAGAGGGGAGTTGGAAATGGTGAATGTTTCTGCAACCTCAATCAATCACAATTAATCCAAATCTAGTTAACTCGTTGACATATTCTGATTTAAAAACAAAAAAAAAGAATAATAGCCTACCTGCGCGTATATGATCCACAACAGAAAAATGAGTAAGAAGTCAAATAGAGCAAGTAAACAAAACATTCGACGGACTGGAGTTAGGCCAAATCTCATTTCTATTGCATTGATTTCTTGTCTCTCAGTCGACCGATGAACATCCTCTAGAGATCGATTCAAATCAGTTAGAAACTTTGAGCCATCAGTTAGAAACTTTGAGCCATCATTGCGATGTAGTTGTTCGTTATGATTAGAGTTGCTTTGGTATAATAGAGGCTGCCTTTCGGAATCGTTCCTCATCTTTGAAGAAGGTATTTATAAAAACAACAAAATTTTCGATTTGGATTTTTCTCAAATCATCGAAACAGTCATTTATTACATTACAAGCCTTCTGCCTCCATGGAAAATGGAGAATTTATTGCGCAAAGCACATCCATCTTATTTCCAAATCGAAACACTAAAAAAGGAAGCGAAAAACGATATCATAGTCAATCAGAAAGGAGGCTTAACACCGAAAAGAGACAATTTAGCGCGAGAAAGAGACAAAATATTCCCGCCATTTTCGACCTCTTGACTGACTTTTTTCACTACAGAATTTTATTTTCTTCTGTTGAACATGGCGATGTTACTTAGCTGTTTGGAGGAGCTTTACGGCACCAAAGATTTATATGAAGTTTTGAATATTTCTGAAAAGGCTTCTACAGGCGATGTTAAAAAGGCATACTATGCTGTGTCGCTGAAAGTACACCCAGACAGAGTTGAAGACGACAAAGAAACTGCAACCAAAAAATTTCAAGCTCTGAGCCAGGTTTACAGCATTCTGTCTGACAAGGATAAGCGTGCTCTGTATGACGAAAGTGGCGAAATAGATGAAGAATCAGACATCCTTCAACAAGATAAGAATTGGGACTCCTACTGGAGACTTTTATTCAAAAAAGTCACTACCAAGGACATCGAAGAATTTGAAAGTAAATATCGCTTCAGTGAAGATGAACGCACTGATGTACTCACCGCATACGAAGATTGCGAGGGTGATATGGATCTTATCTTAGAAAACGTTCCTTGCTGTTCGGTGGAAGACGACGAGAGATTTAAGGAAATAATAAACAAGGCTATAAGTGACGGCAGAGCTCTTCGATATGAAATATATGGGAAAGAAAATAAACGAAAAATGACAAGCCGGAGAAAAAAGGTAGTGCCGAGGTTGATTCTTAAGTATGACCATGAATGTGAATGTGGATTTATGAATTACTCTAAGCAGATGTTATCTTTATCAATTTTGATTGAAACAACATACTGTCTTTATTACTTTCACAATGCAACTTTTTAGTAATAAAAAGCAAGAAATAAATCTTCATCATCTCGTAAAGATATCAGAGCTTGTTTACCAAGTGGTAAAGAATAAGGGTGAACTGGCAGGTCAGACTTTTTGGTGATCACCCAAAAGGCCAATCTCCATCACTTCATTACCTGTAATGGAGTTTACATGTGAAGTGATGCTAGGGCTTTTTCTTCAAAGCTTTTTTAGAAAGGGCCCAATTTAGGCAGCCGGTTTGTCCCTGGTCAAGACTTATCATGCTCTGACTGATGCAGGTTCCAGTCTTATGGAGTTCACTTACTACAACCTTATTGCAAGCCTCTTGTCTATCCTTCCACAATCACTGAATGAGTCCCAGGGTATTGGTTGCTGAGATAACCCAGGAACCCCAGCCTGTCACCTAAGGAGTTATCAATAAGCTTGCTTTCTTGAAGAAAATATATGAGATCAAAGTTGAGCACTTTAACAACTAGGTCACACAATCTGATACCTATAACCATTTTCAACATTTGAGTGACCACTCCAAGTGATTCTTTAAAATACCTTTTTAGTTACAGGAAAGCCGTTTAGCGCGTTATCCAGATGTAGTAGATGTTTTTTACACCTTTCCTGGATTTCCAACCAGATAAGAAGGAATATACTAGCAAAAAAGGCTAAAGGGCAAACCACTA
>JAACYV020245085.1:0-17568 GCA_009936425.2 Chrysaora fuscescens | reverse complement strand
TTCGTATAGAAAATAAAAGGGGTATGGGTTGGACAACTTATATCGATTAACCTCAGTTCACGCGTTGCCTGAACTTACATCTTTCTTTGCCAAGAGATTGAACTGACTTCTTTAACTCTATGTCATCTTCTTTGATCTCAACTATCAGCTTCACGGAAATTGACCAATGGTCATCGCTTTGCCACAAGAAGTCAGGACCTTTCATCCATCTAGAGTCCGATACAAGATCTCTTGAAGAAAGTCCTCTTGAGGCATCATCTGCTGGGTTCATGAATGATGGCAATTCTGTTCGCTACAAAGGTCTGGAAACGTTTGTTTTGGTTGTTGATTTATTTCAGTACTGAAGTGCTATCAGTCCAAAACGCTGACTTGGCAACATGGATTTCTAGTTCCCTTTTGATCAATCTGTCCAATCTTACAGCTAAGGTTCCAGCAGATAGTTCCAACCTCGGAATCGTCATTGGTTTCATTGGCGACAGTCTCGCTTTACCAAAGACGAATGAGCAATAAACTTCCCCTTGGTTGTTGATTGACCTCAGAAGACACTGCTCCAATCCAATCTCTGATGCATCTGCAAAATTTATAAGCTCAGCTTTCACGACATCACCAGAGTTTTCATGTTTGATGCATCTGTCTACTTCGAATTCTTTAAGCGTTTCCAACTCATCGAGCCACTTTCTCCAGTTCGTGAATTTCCTTCCCTGGGATCTCGTCATCCCATCCTATTCTTTCTCGGCACAACTTTTTCAAAATCAACTTCGCGTTCAGGAGGAATGGTGCGGCCATACCAAGAGGATCGTAAATAGAAGAAATCACACTAAGAATACCTCTTCTGGTGGTAGGCTTTTGTCTGATGCAGACGTTGTATTGCAATTTGTCTTTTTCCACATTCCAATGTACTCCCAAAGCTCGTTCAACTGGCAATGTATCCTTTTGGTAATCAATGTTCTTTTAACTCTTTTGAAAGTTCTGATCCTGGTATCGCATCTATCACTTCACGGTTGTTGGTATTCCATTTGGTCAGGTTCAAGCCACCAAGGGACAAGAGCTCTGTTAGCTTGCCATACATTCTTATCGCCTCTTTACAGCTCTTCACAAATCGTCAACATAAAAATTGTGCTTAACAGTGTTAATGACATCAGATTCAAATCTCGACTTGTTATCGTCTGCACTTTTCAAGGCAAAGGCTGCGCAGCTTGGAGACCACACACCACCAAACAAGTGCATCATCATTCGAAGCTCTTCTGGCTCTTGAGTTAGGTCACCATTACTGAACCAAAGAAATCTCAACACATCAACATCCTTTAAATCCACGCGTACCTGATGGAACATTGCTTCGATATCACCGTTGAGTTCAACTGTCTCTTGGCGGAATCTGATAACCACACCAACGAGATAATTGGTCAGGTCGGGGCCTTGAAGGACGTTTTCATTCAATGATGTGCCATGGTAGTTTGCTGCACAATCAAATACTACTCGTGTCTTGTCAGGTTTCTTTAGGTTTATGACATTGTGATGAGGCAAATACCACACTCTGTCGCTACTGCTATTAAGCTGTGACTTGGGGATAGTCTGGGCATATCCTCTGACTTTTAGATAATTAATGAATGCTTTGTATTTACTGTGGAGGTCTGGATTTCTGGATAGCTTTCTTTTTAGTGTCAATCGTTGTTCTGCAATGCTGCGATTATTTGGGAACTCCTCCAAGGTATTGCAAGGTGATAGTGGTCATTCACAAATCTGACTGTGTCTTCAAGCACTGATAGAGCTTGTTTGTCTTCAGCTGGCATCATCTTCTTGTCATCGGCAGAATCATTGCAGTCATGATGGATACTGTCTCAGCTGTTCACTCAAAGGGTCATCAGAATATTCTGCATTGGATAGAAAACACTTTTCGCCATTCCCTCCTGAGCGAGCAAGTGGGCTATTCAGCGTCCAGAACCATTCACTGCTCTGCAAACGTCTTTGGGTTTCAACGCCTCTGGAATATTAACACCAATAAGGAGACTGATCTTAGCATCTTTGAGTTCCCAGGGAGGCTTGATGGAATTGCGGAATTTCAACAAAAACATCCTCTTCCAGATTTGTTATTCTCAAGCTGGCCATTGCACCTTCACAGTTCTCTTCTACATTTCTGATTTTTGCCATGACAGGTGACATTTCGTAGTTGCAACACCAAGCTCACGCTCACGAAGAAGGTCTTTATTGCAAAAGGATGCGGTGGAGCCATTGTCCAATAGAGCATATGTTGTTACTACCTTCGTTCCACAATTACCCTTGACTTTTACTGGCACAACTGATAGGCTGCATCCGGCCCCAGTATGACTCATCATTCCGACAAATGGCTTTTTTTCTTCCTGCTTTGCATTATCTCTTGGTTGCTGTTGCCTGTTTTCATAAGCCACGATTGCTTCATGTAGGGAAGTAATGTGCTTTAGTTGCACATTACAACCATGTATCTTGCATGCTTTCCAGCGTCTACATCAAGCAGAAAAATGATAAGAAGAGAGGCAGTTGTCACACAGCTTCTTTGAACGTACAAATTTGAATTGTTCGTCATCATTCTTTTTCTTGAACTCTTCACAATTTTCCAACTTATGTTCCTTGTGACACAGATTACATTTAATTCTTGCATCACTTCCTGGCCTCTTTCGATTTACTGTTTGAATGCTGAAGTTCATGTTGTGCTGACTTGCTCCTCTGCCTCTTACTGTGCCCGGTCTGTTCCGAATACACCTTGTTGCACCATCTTTGACTCCAACATCCATAGTTGCTCCAAACACTGTATCATTTTTCTCGATAGCTACACGTCTCACCAACTTACGTACATCTTCGATCTTGGGATCTCTGTCTTCACTTCTAATTTCTTAAAATTTTGATTGCCACCTGGCTTTCACGAATCCAGGACAACGCTCCAATATCTTTACTAATTTGTCCTCATTATTAACTTGGTTAAGTCTGCCTGTACCTTTCAACGTGATCTCACAGTTCTGCAAGACATCTGCTTATCCCAGTAATGCTTCAAGATCATTGGCTTTGATAACTGGTCCATTTGAGATTTTACTGATGCAGGAGTTTGTAACTTTATATTTGCTGCCAAATCTCTCTGCAAGTAACCTTTTGGCCTCTATGTAACCTTCTTCTAGATTCATAAGAATGCAATTCTTAACCACCTCCTTCGCTTTTCCTGTGCAGCACTGAATAAGTAGTTGCAATCTTCTACCAGGATCACTTGTATCTTTCTTGACGTTGTTCTCGAAGGATTTCATAAAGATAAAATAGCGTAAGGGGTTACCATCAAATTGAATAAGTTCTGGCTTTGTTGCAGCTGCTAAATTTCTCATTGTCTCCACGTATTCAACGCCATACTCTGAGGTTAAGTGTGATGCGGGGGTCTAGGCTGGGCATGTGATCTGTCCTGCTGGAAATGTGAACTGTCCGGGTGGAAATATGATCTGCCCGGCTGCGAATGCAATCTGTCCGGATGTGAATCTGATCTGGCTGATCGGGAATGCAATCTGTCCGGATGCGAATCTGATCTGGCTGATCGGAAATGCAATCTGTCCGGATGTGAATCTGATCTGGCTGACCGGGGAAGCAATGTGTCCGGATGTGAATCTGATCTGGCTGATCGGGAATGCAATCTGTCCAAATGCGAATCTGAACTGCTCAATTCATTGCATGCCTTCTCTTCTGCTTCTAGCTTTGTCATTTCCGTATGTAACTGCTATTCTTCTTTCAGCTGATTTAGCTTTAATTCCTGATATGCAAGACTCTGCTTCCTTACAAGTAGTGATTCTTCAGCCACCAAAGATGCTCTGCGAGTTGCATTCGCCAGTCGTTTTCCACTCAAAATAGCTTTGTAATTTGATAACCTGGAAGATTTGGAGACATCAGAGAAAAGACTTGACTTTGAAGCATATTGACTTACCGAGTCTTCCGGTGTTATACTTGGCAAATTTGATTTATCAGGAGGAATTCTCTCATCTAACTCCAAGCGCGACTTCAATTTGTCCCTTATGCTCGACCATCTTGTCTCCAACTCCCTGAAATACACAGCACATTCTTCGATGTCAACTTCGTCATGCAATGCATTTTTGTACAAATCAGAGGCTCTTCTGAAAACTTCAAACACAGCATAGAGATTTTCTTCACAATCTTTCAACGATGTCACAGCAATTGATCCATCCTCCACCAATGAACTAGAAACACCATTCAACAGTCTTGTCAAAGCACGTTTTGCATTCGCCCTTTCTTCTTCAGAGGAGATCTGTTCGCAATATCCACAACTTGCCAATCGACGTTTCGTTGGCTTCTCTCTGTCTCCTCGTATGACCCTTCCATGTCTCCACCAAAGACTGAGGGGTTTCCATTATTCAGCACAGGATTTTCACCAAACGATTGGTGCTCATCTGATTCCATATCACCAATACACGTATGACGAGTTTCAAACTGTAGTAGCCACTAAATTCCAATGCTCTCGGCTACAAGGGATAGTTCAACGCGCACCAAGTGTACCAAGCACCACAAGACCAGAAAACACAGCAGAAATAACATGACTGGTCTTTATGATAACGAGGTATATTCAGTACAGTTTGCTATAACTAAACTCAATAAATTTCGATAAGAAACTCTCGAATTTCACAACAATACCAAACACGAAGTATGGCCTAAAGTACTCATAAACAAACAAAATAGTCAACGAGTTAACGAGAAAGAAACAAACAGTCATATATTAAAAATAAAACTTACAAACTATTTGTCCTTCTAACCTCAATTGGTGCTCATATAGTAAGTTTTTCTTGGCTTCCACTGCCACACAGTCGTCTCTCAAGTCCGCCTTGATATCGATATTGACGCTGTTCCTTCACCTTCCGAACTCTCACCTTTGTCCTCTTTTCAGCAAAGCAACTAACCAATATTCCACGCATGCACGGGGCTAAATTACCACGCATAAATCTAAAATTCTGGATTCCACTGACACTACTTAAAAGGGTTAATTATAACGACAACAGAAATGTTAGAGTCAAAACACAATATCAACACCAAAGGGCATATTTCACGGTAAAAGCAACTAAAGGAGCCTTTTCACGATACACCCCCAGAGTTCCAAATATCAGAGTCTGCGATGATGTTTTGGCCCGATTTGAGGAAGAATTTGCAGGAATGAAAAGAGTTGTTTTAGCAGGTATCAATTTTGGGATCATCGTCGTTCAGAAGGCAAATGTTTTGATGATTATCTAACAGAACTTACAACAAAAGCATACGGTTGTGATTATTTGGAGAAAGATAATATGATAACAAATAAAATTGTATTTTCAATAAAACAAAAGAGTTTACAAGAAAGGCTATGGGGAACCTAACCTCAGCCTTAAAAGGACAATAAACATGTGCAAGTCAGTAGAAATCACAAAGAGAAAAGTTCAGTAAATGGCAGCTACAGAAACAGCTCTGCATGCAGTGAAAATGAAACCAAAGCCTACACCTAGCAGTACTAGCTCTGACATTTCTCATGGTAGAAAAAAAAGAAAATGTGGTCGTTGTGAAAATAGCCATGCTTTTAGGAAATGCCCAACCTGTGCAAAATGCGGTGGAAAGAATCACTTCAAAGATGCATGCAGAAGAATTACAGTGGCAGAATTAAGAGAATCAGATCAAAACTCTGAAGAATTTGTTATTAATGCCATAGTTGTTGGGAATATCGATTGTGATTATGAGATTGAGTGGTTCACTGTTATTAAGTGTAACAATTCAAGAGTTAGATTCAAGCTCGATTCGGGTGCAGGTGCAAATTGCATTCCGATGAGAACATTCATGAAAATTTCACCAAAGCCTGACCTGGCTAATTCGAAAACAGTTTTAAAATCTTACGGAGGAAATCAGGTCAATCATTTAGGGAGCTGTGTGATGACACTTACTGTGGAAGACAAAATTACAAAAGAAGTATTCCATGTGACAGATCCAGGCTCTCCTCCCATTTTAGGACTCACCAGTTGTCAACGATTAGCTGCTAAAAAAAAGTCTAGAGACACTAGAAGTTGATGAACAAAGTCTTGCGACTGAATTTAAGGATGTCTGTAATGGTCTAGGGACCTTTAAGAGGCCATATCATATTGAGTTAAAAGATAATGCTGAGCCCATCTGTGAACTTCGAAAGCAGTTAAAAGAAAGCCTAGAATCTTTGAAGTCGAGAGAATTCATAAAAAAGATGCAGCACGCAACCCAGTGGGTCCACAATCTCGTAATTGTTGAAAAAAAAATGGATCATTGCGTCTTTGTCTAGCTCCAAGGAATCTGAATAAAGTCATCAAATAGGAACATCTGCAAATTCCAACGCTTGGGGATGTCACTGGTAGACTGAGTGTAAAAAAGCAGGTATTAACTGTGATTGATTTGAAAGAAGATTTTTGGCAATTTCCCTTGTCTGAAGAAAGTAAGTCACTCACAACTTTCAATACCCCATTGGGGAGATACTGTTTCTATTCCTACACAGCTTTCAATACCCCATTAGGGAGATACTGTGTCCAGAGAATGCCTTTTTGAATAAGCTCAGCTTCTGAAGCGCTACAACAAAGAGTTTATGAAACATTTGGTGACATTAAAGTCTTGCATGTTATTGCTGATGATCTGATCCTAGACTCAGATAATGAAACAGAGGCTAATAAGCTTATCAGGCTAGTGATGCAAAGAGATAGAGAAGAGAATATAAAGTTTAATGTGAAGTATATGGGAAAATGATACAACTTAAAAAATCAGAAGTGAAGTATATGGGAAACACCATTACCAAAGATGGAGTAAAACCTGATTATGAAAAGCTGAAAGCTATTGTTGAAATGCCAAGTCCAACTTGTAAGAAGGATATTCAGAAACTGTTAGGTATGCTCAATTATATGTCTCAGTTCATTCCTAACATGTCTAGTATGACATCTTCAATGAGAGACCTATTGAAACAATATGTACCTTTTCTATGGAATCATGAGCAAGAAACTGCTTTTGTCTAAGTGAAGGATGTGCTGTCTTCGACAGAAAGTTATATGACCCAAAGCAGCCGCTTGTAATCCAATGTGATGTAGCAAGTGGTAAAGACAGTAATAAGGCTCGAGATTAGTCATCCAAAAAGTTCATCATCAACAAGCTAAAAAGAACAACAAGGCCAGGGCCAAGTCCAACCTAACCAAAACTCAATATGAGGCTAATTAAAGATGACATCATTACATGTGATGCATCCCAATTTGGTGTTGGTGCTTGCTTGATGCAAGAAGGTCAGCCAGTATCGTATTACTCAAAAGCAATGACAGCATTTGAGAAGAACTGGTTGCAGAAAAAATAGAAAACGAGGCTCGAGAAACACAGATCTTTACCGGAGAAGAGAATAATGCAGACTTAAATGTTAGTCAGAGTTCAGGCAGTCCAGAGAGTGTCGTACCACTCATACGCTCAACTCGAGTGAGAAGCTGGATGAAAGACTATGTGTCATTAGACTAATTAAAAACTTCTCAAGGCTAACATAATCATCTCTTTTCCTTTGGAAGGGGGATGTCATATGACGTAATTATGTTTAAGTTGTTGTTGCTATTAGTGTGGTTGTTGCTTGAGTTATACGTGTCATTAATTGGCCTAACTTGCGTGTATGATGATGTCTCTTTCTCTAAGTTATTAAAACATGACACCTGTGTTCCATAAATTTTTGTTCGTTTGCACGGCATTGATAAGTGCCTCAACTAATTCATTGTTCCTGTCGATTTTTGCAAGTGCCTCAGTGTTTCTTCTATTT
This sequence comes from Chrysaora fuscescens, assembly GCA_009936425.2. Taxonomy (NCBI): domain Eukaryota; kingdom Metazoa; phylum Cnidaria; class Scyphozoa; order Semaeostomeae; family Pelagiidae; genus Chrysaora; species Chrysaora fuscescens. The sequence goes on along the minus strand of JAACYV020245085.1, from coordinate 9,794 downwards.
GCCATGTTTTCTCCTTCGTTTTTGTTGTTGAGTGAAGGTTAGAGGTTAAGGTTGTGGTAAATATCGTGCCTTAACACAGCACGGGAATGTGAAATTTTTAATTTGAAATGAATTGCCAATTTCTGATGGGTTGCTTTAATCCGCGACAAGTTGTTCGCATGCGAGTGTTGGCAAGAATATCAAAACATCCGAACCGGTCAATCTCGGATTGCAAAAGTTCGGATGCAATTTTCGAACGTTCGAATGCAAACTGAGAACCATAGTTCGGATTACGAAATCCGAATGATGTGGAAATGGGCCCTTCAGCGAGTCAGTCTTTTGTTTTCTTGTTGTTCTCTGTCATCACAGACTTAGACCCGCACTTCCTCGTCCTCGCTTGACCTTCGAAGGGACATTATTCTTCATATCTTTTATTTTAATTGACGGTGTGTAATGTCCTACATCATGTCCCGAGTTGGAAAATAATGTACAACAGTTTCATTTGATGTCACTCTTTCATAAACAAAATTATAAGAAACATCAATATGTTTTGTTCTGTTATGAAACTTCGGATTTCTTGAAATCTGTACCGCTCCTAGATTATCCTCGTATATCAAAGTAGGCAAAGTCAGTTTCTTTTTACTATTAAACCTTATCTTTTTTGTCGATAGTTTCAGAAAATAGGGATGAAGATCCAATCGTGTGTTCTCAGGAGACTACATCCATTCCAAGTGAGTAATTATTGTACTTGTTGTTGCAGGCTCATAATTAGATCTTGTCACATCGTCTACTTTATTGTACAGTAGACGCCTAGCTTTGTTTATTCTACTGTAATTCTTTGATCACAACATTCAATAAAAATATTTGGGCCGCAGGCGAAGCCTAGGGATCGGTTTGCATGACACCGAAAGGGAAATTTGTTTTTGACCAAGCTCTTTTTCAATGTGCGGTGCTATTTAAAACATTGTTACACCAATTTCGCCTGAAACAATTCTAACCATAATGTATCATAAACAGGATCATTTATTAAAAAATTTGGGTCCACGTGAATTTCTTTATTTTAGATCCATGATTCTTTCTGGATTCCCCATTGATAATTTTTGCCTCATCGGCGCCACTTTTGCTGTATGTACTTATTTCAGAGTTAAATATAAAAGTTCAGCTCTCCTCTTATTCCTGTACAATAGTTTGTCTATTCGTGCCAACAGGAATGGTGCCTGAGGACGAAGAAGAAGAGCCTGACGAGTCGCAACGTTGCGTTGTTTGCATGGTTCGTCGTAAGAATGCAACGATTGTTCATGGTACTACTGGGCATATATGCTGTTGTATTCAGTGTGCTATTAAACTCAAAAGCAAAAGAGATAATTGTCCTATTTGCAGAGCTCCAATTGATAATGTAATTCGTCACTTCACTTCCTAAAAAAAATCATTTTCCTAGCAAATGTCGTTTTAGTCTCATATAGCATTTATAGCTAAATGGTATTTTGGTAACTTTACGTGGAAACGTCATATGTACAATCAGTTGCCATTGACCAAAAAACCATTTTCTTTCCCTGGCCCCATTTCAATGATGATTTGTAGAAAAGGTCATTTTTCCGAAGAGTCATCGCGATTTTCAACTTATGAAACTGATTTCAACATTGAAATGGGGGAGGTGGGGCGCAAGGTGACAAAAACGGCGTTTTCAAGAATAGCTCAACAATTTTGCAACTGATTGTAGGTGGATTGGGTAACACAGGTGGTTGAACATTTGAATCCTATTCTGTTTATCCGTTTGTGTGTATGCTTGTTCGTGTACTGCTTATTCTGGGTAATGTATTTTTAATTTCCTATAACTAAACAACCAGTATTATTGTCAGTGCTAGCGAAATATACTTTTATCACTGTTTCATGACTAGTGTAATATCTAAATTCTAATTTTTGAAAGTACATATTTTATTCTTCTGCATTCTGCTATCATTCTTTGTTTCCGACATTAAAATTTGTCACAGCATCACTTCTTTTATGTGTGCAGTTTGTGCGCAATTATGGGAGTATTAGCGCACTTAGCGCCTTAGCTTGCCTTCAGAAAGTTCCTGTGTTATTCGGTCTTCTGTGGCAGGAGTGAATTGAAACCAAGTAATCTTTCCTGGGTCATATCAGTAAACAGCCTACATCTGATCTCTCACTACGTCTTCCACTGTAATTGCATAAGTATCTGACGGCTTGGTATCCTGTTCTTTTTATTAAGAACAGTAACCTTTGAACTCCAGCTGCAATTGGGTATTTCTCTTACCAGTTTACAATTTTTCGTTCTCAGGCTTTTGCTGCTTGAGTGGATTCTAACTGTTATCAAGGTAGTTAGGCGAGTAAAAACACAAGAGAAGAAAACACGTTCGTATACTAATATTGCAAGATAAGAATGAAAACAAGTAACACAGGAAGATAATATATGCAATTATTAATTAGATGTAAATGATATGCATATCATTACATGAAGGGGGTGACACTATCACCCCTCCTGTCTTAATATAATTAACTAACTGAATGTGAACGGGTTCTGTGTGGTAAAATATTTCCATGATCTAAATCGCACCCCCCATTGATTACTTGCTCAACATTATTTGCTTGTCCATGCGCAGGTTCGTCTTTGTTTGCTAAAGGTTCGTTTGGAATAGTATCATTGACATCTCATCTCCGTCTTGTTCAATATTGGTAACATTTGTAGTGTCCAAACACTCGAATAGGTCAACTATGCTAGGTTGTGAAGGTAGCTCAGATGGTTTGGAAGGAAGTGTGCCAGTTGATAATCGATTAAAGCGTCGTAGAATGTACTTTAATTGGTTAACGTGTACAGTAGGGCTGTGATTGCTCTGAGTATTGATAAGCTGACAGATGAGGTCACCTATTAATCTTGAAATTACCCAAGGACCTGACCAGTTTGGTTGCCAACAATGAGAAACTCTTTTTCTTTTGTTTGGATGCCAGAGCATAACAGTATCATTCACTTTATAATGATGCTTTGTAGCACCTTTATCATATTGTGCTTTCATTTTGTGGCAAGATTTTTCTAGGGCTGCTTTAACCTTATCAAATTCTTGTTTCATTTTCTGACCTAGATCACGTGCAAAATTTTGTGCTTGTCTGATGTGATTAGGTGTGTGGCGCTGTAGCGTAGGAGAAGGGGTAGGCAAAGTGAGAAAGTCAACTGGTAGAGATAGTGTTGCACCGAAAAACAACTCTGCTGGGGTAACATTAGTACTGTTATTAATACTTGAGCGGATGGCGTAAACGGCTGATTGGAGATGCTCATCCCAGTTGTGACCATGCTGATCTATTTGCTATTGAATGCGGGATTTTATTTGTTTTACCATTGCCTCAAAAAGACCATCCCCTTGTGGGTTAAGGCAGGATGATTTAGACTTCCCAATGCCTAAAATAGAGCAAACTTCGTGCATCACACAGCCGCCAATATTGGGAGCACCATCACTGTGAAACCGTTTCATGATGCCATACCGGCCGATCCACTGATCGTGGATTTGCACGAGCAATTGTGGGTGCACGAGTATCTTGATTACTTCTGGCCATTTATTGAAGTGATCAACAAGAATGAGAGCATAATTGTTAGCACTTGCTGACTGGGCTGGTATAAAAGGACCAGCAAGATCGTAGCAGACAAGTTCAAATCGGTCCGATGAAACAATTGGCTGCAACGGGGCTTTGATATAACCGCTTGGAGGTGGGTTATATGATGAGCATATAGTGCAGCTCTTTATCCAATTTGTGACATCGTCACGGGCATTAGGCCAAAAATAGTGTTTCAATAGGCGTTCTTATGTGCGGTCAATTCCAAAATGACCCGAAGAGAGATGGTCACGAGACAATTCTAATACTTTGTAATGGAGTTGATTTGGCACCCCACAGGGTATTGCTTCCATTGCAGAACACCGTCACCGGAAACGGATAGTTGCTTCGAGTGACCCTAGACGAGTCACATCAAAATTACGGGGAGATAGAGAAATGTACTCCATTGCAGCACATATGTTGGCGTCTTGCCATTGCTGAGCTTTCAGCTCCTCCTGTGTAAATTGCGGTTCTATTTCGGCAGTAATGTTGACGCAATGAATTCTGCTGAGGCAATCACTAATACCGTTGTTCTTTGATGGAATGTGTTGGATTTCGTAGTTATATTCGGAAAGTTCTAGTGCCCAGTTCAGGAGTTTGTTTGTTTTTCAACTGCAAAAACGAGTTTACACGGTTTTCTATTTGCAAGAGAAAGGGCTTACCAAAGAGATAGTGGCGAAACTTCTTGATAGCAAATACAATGGCGAGAGCCTCCTTTTCAACAATGTTCCATTTGCTTTCGGTGTCGTTGAATTTGCGGCTAGCGTACGCCACAATGTATTCTTGCATATCAGTGGAACATCTAGCTTTCAGGCAAACACCTTCACCTTTGTCAGAAGCATCAATCTCAATGATGAACGAATCATGGCTATCACGAGCACGTAAGATAGGCGCGTTAGTGAGTAGCTGTTTGATGGAATCAAAAGCTTATTGACATTCAGGGGTCCAGCTGAAGGCTGTATTGTGCTGGGTGAGTTTGTGCAAAGGCGTGGCAATAAGGGAATAGTTAGGAAGAAAACGATAACAAAACTGGGCCATACCAAGAAATTCCTTAACGTTGGTTGTTGAAGATCAGCAATCGATTTGATACGGGAAGGATCAGAGGCGTTGAAATTGGGGTAGTATGGGCAAGCTCCACATTGAATGGAGGTACGTTAGCCCTTCCAATTGTTGTGTTTGATAGGGAGAAGACATCAGAGAACTCCATAAGAGTTGCTTTGCTTGAAGAAAGTGAGGGGGTGAAAGATGCTTCATTTTCGAAGTGATAATATCCATACAAGAAGTGGAAACTGCAGAAGAAGACCCAATGGTGGAAATAAAATTTAGTTGTTCTTGCGACAGAGGAGCTAACTCTTCAAAGGCGCAAGTACCAATAGCAAGTTTTGTTCCCTTCCCCAACATTTTAGGGGTAGCTGAGGTATTCACAACTATCGTATTAATTGAAGCATTTTGGTGGCCAATCATTTGTATAGTAGGCAAAACGTGTATATCAAGGCGACTCTCTAGAGGTTCATGTCCATCGATAAGTGAGCAAAGTTCAGTGACTGGACCAAAGGCGTGTAGTGCAGGTCCATGTGCTGTGGCTTTAATGGAAAGTGATTGTCCAGGAAAAATTTTATATTTTTGGGTTGTAGTGAGGTACAAGGTATCCTGGGAAGGTGGATCTGGAGAAACTACAGATTCATTTAAGTTTAGGGTTTGGTGAGTATTATCAATACCCCATTTGTCTAATCGATGGAGAAAACTCAAACCAAGGATACATGAATAGGGCAGTGAATCAATTATAGCAAATCCAACATCGTAACAAATTGTAGGTTTACCAACTGATAGAGAAATATTAACAATGCCAAAAGGTTTTAGCAATGTGCCATTTGCAACTAAATGCCTGGGCCTAGATAAGGCTGGACAGTGAGGTTCTTTAAAGTGTGACTCGCCGAGAATCATTCTTGGCAAGGCAACAGATTGTGGCACCAGAGTCGAGCAGCATGTCAATCCATTACAAAAAAAGCATCTTGTCACCGACTGAGAAAATTGCTGGCTAGACCTCCCGCGGTTATTGGGCATGGGTGGCCCACGTTGCAGGAAACGTGATCTTGTTTGGGAATATAACTGTCTGGGAATGTGTTCCTGTAGGCGGAAGTTGGTGTTTCAGGGCATTGATTTGTTCTTGTTGAACATTAAATCTTTGGTTTGGAATTCTGGCCTGGTCATCCAACTTGCTAGTAAGAGCCATGATAGCATCCAGAGTTGGATAAGCAACAGCATTGGTGGCAGAGGCGATGTGATTTACTGCCAGGACCGCAGGAGAAGAGTTGGTGTTAACAGTGGGTTGCAAAGAGAGATGAACAATAGCATCACGACTCGCTTTCAAAATATCTTGAGTCGTAACGGTTTCAGTAAAGGGGTTCTGGCAGAATATGAAAATGTTTCTACGAAGACTATCATCAACCCCGTGTAAAAACTTATGCTTGACAGCACGATTGATATCTTCAGTCTTGGCTGTAGGGTTAGCTGCACGATAGATTTGTAAGAGGCTTGTCATAAATTCCTCCTCACTTTCCCCAATATTCTGGATGCGGTGTTCAAAATCAGACATCTTGGCCTCACGATGAGAAGCAAAATCAAACACTTCGATGAGTCGGGTGCAAAGCTCTCCATGATTTTGAGCAGTGTCCTTTTCATCTTCAAATTGGTCTAGAGTGGCTTTTGCCCGTCCACCAACGCAAAGCATGAGAATTTGGCACACAACATCGGTCAAAATTTTGAAGCCATTGTGGCAGATCAAAATTCCCATTGCCGGTGAATTTTTCCAACTTACTGAACACGATATTTGAGAAGACATGGCGTAGATTCGTATTTAAATCGCAAATCCTCAAAAATATTAATCATTATCAATGGCATATGTGACTTATTCTACGTTTAGCCTTGACTGTCTGTTCGAAAAGTAACTCTCATCTTATGTATGCTACTTGTTGGCCCACGTTTTTTCCAGGCAGTCCATGAAGCATCTGACCCACTTACTGTAGATACTGAGATGTCCTTTTTGACAACTCAATTTTATGACAATGACAGGGTGAGGTAAATTTGTTATAATCGACTATAATCGGTCATGAACAACTCATTGTTTTCAGTCTAAAGCCTACCTGTGACTACCCCTGTGAGTGTTATTCGAAGTAGTCCTTGAAACATAACAGTCAATAGCTGACACCTATAGCTTATCACTTACTATGTGTTCATCTACATGTTTAACTTGAGCTGTCTCCATTAATCGTCGTCGTAATTTTTTTTCTAAGATATGGTCCTTAACGCACAACAGCTAATATTTCATGACTAACATTTATTGCCTCATTATCTTTTCTCTTATTGTTAACTCTGGTTAAACCTCATGCTAATACAGTATAAAGTCAGTGCTAGTGCGTTCACCAAATTGCAGCTTCGCGAGCTCTAAGTTAAACTTATTTAGCTAGGACAATTACCACACAAACCAGAACATACTAACTATGACAGTTACTACTTACTTCTAAACCCCTGCCACAAGAAGGAGATTGTGACTACGTCTAAATTAAATCTAATGCGGGAAATTGTGCATTCGATGCACCAGCCCTTTACGTTGCCTACGCAACTAATTCATGTACGCTCGGTGATTGACTTCGAAAAGCCAATTTTCCGCACCAATGCACCTAACCGTCTACAGTGACTTTATATTTGCATGAGGTTTAACCACAGCAAACCCATAGAAAAAAGGCAATGAGGTAAAGATAATGTAGTGCATTCAGGACACCAATTTGGTCATCAAGATTGTAATGCTTTTTGTGTGTTAGCAGCATGTGTAGTGTGCAACCGTCCAAGATGTGTTGTAGCATTTGAGATCGGCCAAATTCACATGTCATTATCTCGAAATCTTATAACTTTCTGGAAATGATGAGTTATCGCAAATCCACTACTCTCACGGTTGAGAAAACCTCATGGTGCTATCCAATGTCCGGAGGTGATGGTGCGAAGCCAGATCGCGCATGCGTAGATTGCTGATTTTTTTGAAGAAGCTCAAGGTGTATTTTTTCTTTTGATTTTTGGTGCCATTTGAAAGGTGATTTTTATTATCATATTACAATTGAATATTTGTTTTTTGGTTTAATATCTGAGTTTTCTTCATTTTTATTTGTAAACGCCAAAAATATTATAAGTTGATACCCGTTTTAGTATCGAAATTAGAAAGAAGTGTTTAGTTTGAAGTTTTAATTTTAGTACTTTGAGGCCTAATTTTCTTTGCCAAAAATTAGCTACAGTTGGCATGGTAAAATAAGTATATTCACAAGGAGACGAGTGAATTGTATTGCTTACATGAGTTGATGAAGGTTTGTGATTATTAAAACTTTCCATGGTCCCCATTGTTCCCTCTCCTAATGGGAGAAATGGCTTCTTGAAAAAAAGACTTTTCGCTCTGATTCAATGCGCCATGTTGAAAGATTTTGTAGGCGTACCTATGGCTCTAGGCGAAATTTTTTGGCGTACCTATGGTTCGCCCTCCTCTTGCCGATCTTGTACTAGCTTTTTAGTTGGGGTTCTCGAGAAAAATTAGGCTAGGAAGAGACACGCTTTGTCAAAACTGTAACTTGTAACTTGTAACATAAGGTCATTTAGGAAAGATTTTTACCAAGCTTACAAATGTGCAGGCAGAGTTAAATACGCAGACAATATCAGTCATGAACACTTTGGAAAAATGTTTTTGAAAAAATGTTTTTGACAATCTGCAATTATTTTGAGTTCTGGTAATGCATGTATCTAGCTGCTTTTTTTAAGGTACTTTCCAACTTCCCAAAGGAAAAGGTATGAGGAATGGCTCTTTTATACTTGTTAAGACTCTATCTTCAATGTAATTTGTGAAGCAGAAACTGGTCAAAAAAATCTTTAATTGCAGAGTAATTATTTTTCGTGTTGTTCTATTGTAAAAGCTGATTTCAAGGAGTTGTGCTTTTGATACGTCTAGCATTCAGGGCCCTCCTTGACCCTGTCAACTGTATTATCTGTTAAAAGATAGGGATTTTATGGGGTGCCACTCACTCAATTTAGTAGTATTTGAATGCAATAATTTGTTGCACATAAATTCAAGTCAATTAAAAATCATCATTAATTGTTTTGTTGATGTAGAGAACAGCCAATATTCACCACAGCTAAGAGAAATGGTTGCATATCATTACTTTTGCTATGACTATGCCTATTGCAATAATTCATAATTTTATAAATAAATATATTTGATTGGAAACTATGTGATACGGTATCAAATGTTCTATAATTGTAAAACAGCAAAGCAATAAAAGACAATATGCTTTGTAAATCAGCAACAAGTTCATTATAATAATCTAGAGTCAGGCAAAGGAGAGGGTTAATATTCAACTCATTTATCACTTTCCGCAAAGGAGCAGCGAACTCAAATGTCCATCTTTCTATTCTTTGCATATCAGCAACAAGGCAATTGTATCATTAAGAGGAGGCATGCAAGAATAGGGCTTCCTTCAACTCATATATCACTCAATTTAACAATGCTCTTGTCATGTTTGTTGTTTTGTTGCATACCTGCTTTTTAATTTCAATATCGTCCATCACTGCCAGCATCCATGTTGTTATAAAGAAGCATCTTTTTTCCTGGTTCTGCAGAGTCTCGAGGGGAAAAGCTATAGATCAGGCACGGTAAATGTTGTATGTCGTCAGATATGTACATTGGCCAAGTACCTGACATGCTTTTACAAATAAAGATTTATTGCCTGCTCGCAATGTTGCAAGTTTATGGTAATTCAATGTTAGATCAGATAAAATTACTGTTTCTCAACTTCCTTGCTCCATCTTCCCATTTTTACAATTTCTAGAGCTGTATAGGCTTAGTGGCCTGAGAAACCAAGCATAAGACTGAATGAAATATGGTTTCACTTTCACGTGCATAGGCATATGCATACCTCTATAGCTCCAAAAGGGGGGGGGGTATTAAGCAGAGTAGTAATCTAGCGCAATCGTAGATGTTCATAGAGTTCAGAAATCAGCATACAAGTCTTAGCCCACTAGCTTGTTTATGAGATTAATTCTGGCATTTGATTTTGGCGCTGTCTGCTTCAGATGGGTTGAGAATGTAGTACATGAATCCAGTGGCGGCCCGTGGTCATATTTGCAGGTGGGGCAAATGACGTCATATTTGATATTTAGAAAAACGATGTGATATT
>JAACYV020245084.1:16047-37150 GCA_009936425.2 Chrysaora fuscescens | reverse complement strand
ATGGACCTGTACATCGAAGAATCACACCGTTATGGCCTCAAGCCAATGCTCAGGCAGAAACATTTATGAAACCTTTAGCAAAAGCTATACGTTCAGCTGTTATTGATAAATGAAATTGGAGGAAAGAACTAAACCGTTTTTTACTCAATTATCGTGCAACACCGCACAGCAAAACTCAATTTTCACCTGCTCAATTGTTATTTAACCGATCTATAAACACTAAATTGCCGCAGCTTACAACTGAAAATACATCAGAAACACATCAACAACGTGTACGTCGTGATTTCATTGAGAAGGGGAAGATGAAAGAGAACACTGATAGAGCTCAAAACATTTACGAGACATGATCAACTATATTTGTAAATATTTAACTATTGTTTTGTTACTGTTCCAGAAGAGACATTTAATTCAAGTAAGGGGGAGATATGATGTCTTGTATAATTAACATAATTAACATAATGAATATTCAACATAATCACGCTGTCAATGTATATTTTAGATTAGTTTTTGATCATAAGAGATCAAACACAAGTCAGGACACGATATGCGGACCAATGAGTGTGGAATCAATTGGTAGATCACGATACGTTACTTTCATCGATGACCACTCAAGATATACAACGGTGTATAAGAGTGAAGTGCTGGAAAAGTTTAAAGAGTTTGTCAGCTCAGTAGAAAATCTTGCAGAGACTCGTGTGAAAACCTTGAGATCAGATAATGGAGGTGAATATGTATCTAAAGAATTTGCAGAGTACTGCAAGGAACGTGGAATAAAGAAGGAAACTTCTATTCCCTACTCACCACAGCAAAATGGTGTTGCAGAGAGGATCAATCGCACAGTAATGGAAGTGTTCGATCTATGCTGTACCATGCTAAATTGCCTTTAAATTTCAGGGCGGAAGCTGTATCTACAACAGTTTACTTGAGGGACAGAAGCCCTACATCTAATCTGAAGAAAATGACACCTTTTGAATGTTTTAACAAGAAGAGACAAGATATCAGTAATCTGAAAGTATTTGGATGCAACGCATATGTTCACGTGGCAGATGAGAAAAGAAAGAAGTTAGACAAGAAGTCTATACAGTGTATCTTTGTTGGGTACCCACTTAATAGCAAAGGGTACAACTTTTACAACCCTGGTACGAAGAAGATGCTGCTCAGTCAAGATGTGCGTCTAAAAGAAAAAAAGGACACAGAAATGAACAGTTGTCCCCTAAAGAGCCCATGAAGATCGATGGTGTGTATTTTGAAGGTAACGAAGAAGAAATCGTCGATGAGAATACCCACGACAACAAAGATGATGCTGGAGAAGAAAATGAGCCAGAATCCGTACCACGGAGGTCACAGCGTCGAAGAGAAACGCCTGATCGTTTTGGAGTAATAGCTGGTGACTGGTGGAATTTTGCTTCTGTTGCAGTTACAGATGAAGAGGAACCCAAAAACATGAATGACGAAAAAGCAGGAATTCAAAATGCTGGAAAGAAGCAACTGACAACGAGTACCAATCATTGTAAAGAACAAGACCTGGAAATTAGTTAAAATACCAGAAGGAAAAACGTTTGTACTTGCGAATGAGTCTTCAAATTGAAACGAAAAGCAGATGATACTGTTGATCGTTACAAAGCTCGATTAGTAGCTCAGGGCTACTCACAAGAAACGGGATAGGATTATGATGATACTTTTGCTCCTGTTTCGAGGTACAGTTTTATTAGATCTGTGCTTGCTATTGCGAATCAGCTAAATCTTGAACTTCACCAAATGGACGTTAAAACCACATTTCTGAACGGAGATTTGGAACATGAGATCTACATGGAGCAGCCAGAGGGATACGTAGATAGAGGCCGTTCAGATATGGTATGCAGGCTAAGAAAGAGTCTCTATGGCTTGAAACAGTCTGCACGATGTTGGAATGTCACAATGGATAGCTATCTGAAAGCTTCAGGTTATGTTCAAAGCAGTGCTGACCCATGCATATACTTGAAAGCTGAGAGGGAAGATAAAAGGAAACAGCGTCTGATATGGATTACATTGTAAGTTGATGATATTGTCTTGGCAAAAAATGACTGTGACATGTTGGAAAGAGAAAAGAATAAGCTGAAAAATCAATTCGAAATGGAAGATCAAGGAAAAATCCATTACTTTTTAGAAATGGCTGTTAAGAGGGACAGAGTTTCAAAGATTCTCATAATCAATCAAAGAGCTGACCTTCAAAATGTACTGAAACGGTTTGATATGATCAATAGACCTTTTTACGGAAAAAAAAGCATGCTGGGAAAATGGGGGAGATTTTTGTTTCCTGTAATCCTCTCAAATACTCACCATTTTCTTTTTTCCCAATCACACGCACCACCAGTTTTCATTTTCATCCGCTCGCCTCGCAAACTTGGCGGGCAGGCGAACTTGCCAACTGGGGCATTCCCTGGTGCAGGTTGATAAAAGCCCGCAAAAAAAACGGACAGGGCACACAAATTTTGTTGTCAGGAACTCTCCTCAATATCACCTGATAAATTTCCCGCCAAATTTCATTCTGTTTTCTCGCTCGCATTATCAGCTGATTATCCATTACTTCTATGAAATATTATCAATTACTTTTTACATATAAATAAGGCCTAGTTTTTTTATTCACCTATTGATTCTGGATAATGGATGAAGTTGTTTAGTTTTTGGGATGGGTGAAGATAAATGCTGTGCATCTGGCTGTAATCATTATAGCTGATGGTTTGACGCCTCAGTTGGACGTCCCAGTAGATGATGTTTGAGATGAAGCAGGATCGGTTCGTTGATGTGATACCTGCTAACCAGAAGATACCGGAGCTTTTGCTCAAACAAGCTGAAGTCAACGAAGAGCTGGAAACTGAGAGTGACGAGTATAGTGGCTCTGAAAACGCTTTTGAAGAGCTTTGAAACATACTGACTTTGTTTAGATGATCTGCTAGCATTACCATTAGTGTTGTTTATCAGTTAGTGATAAAACAGCGGTGCATAGCCCTTATGGAAGACAATTGTAGGTCCAACATTTTAAGATGTCCCTCGAGAAATTATACAATTATGGAATTTTATCATCAGGAAAATGAGGCTGTTGGCCCCCTTAACAGTCCTAAATTCAATTTATAACATGGATGATCTGCAATGATGCTTAATTTACTTTAAGATTTTACCTCTCTCGATTCAAAACAGTTTTCTCGTTGGTTTCATTCATCTACAAAAAAATTAGATTTTCAACACAAAAATGAGGCTGATGGCCCCCCAATATCCCCGTATAACATCGATTTTCGAAATCAACACCCTTGAATTGACCAAACGCATTTGGTCCCATAAATTTCGCCCTCGGGTGACCATTCCCCTATTCTCCTTCTGGTTTATATATGTCGTACCCAAAAATATCACAAATTGTAATTTAGGATAAACTGTTAGGGTAAAACACGATAGAAAGGAACTAATCTAAAAATGAACAGGACATTTTGTTCAGATGTGAATTTCTCGTAACTTTTTCTAAACTTGATACCTAGAAATATCATTTTGGACAAATGTTGCACCCAGAAATATTAATTTTAGCAAATATTTGAACGAAAAATATCGGACTGACCCTCTTGTTTTGCTGAGTGCCCCCAATGGAGAAAAAAACGCTTAAAAAGCTGCGAACTTAGAACAACAGTTAATGACCATCGAATAGTATATGACTATATGAATATGACTGTAACATGTAAAAATGACTCCAACAGACTCTTTGCAATCATGAGAATCTTGCATATAAAACATTCAAGGGACCTTCTCATAGAGAAACAAGTTAAAGATAATCAGTCAAAGAGAACTGTATCAGCATGTCCTAGGCAACAATTACAACTTATTACAAACCACTTCACCAACGTTTTTATTGAACAACAAGATAAACCAGAGCTACCCAGAGATACCAAACCAGCCAAATGAATAGGCCAATTTCTCAGAAAAAGACGTGCAAAGAGCAACAAAATCAATTAGAACAAACAAAAGTGCGGGCATCAATAATGTAACAACCAACCTGCTAAAATATGGACCATTGAATGAAATCTCGAGAAGATTTGCATCTCCACATCGCAGAACACGGAGACACGCCAGAGGAAATTCATAAAGGGATACTCACTCCCTTTCAAAAACCCGGAAAGCCGGAAGGACGCTGCGCATATTTTAGACCTATCATCCTGCCATCAGTAATTAGAAAAATTCTCATGATCAAGAGAACAATTGAAATCGAGACCATCATTCCATTATCTCAAGCAGCCTACTGACGTAGCAGAAGCTCAACTAAACACGTCTTTGCGACCGTGTTTGATATGTCAAAAGCATTCGATACCATCTGAAGACTTCAACTAATTAAAGATCTCGGCAAAATATTAGACGACGATGAGCTACATATATTCTACATATAACTGTATAAAATGAAATACACCTTACAAATTGGAAATACAAGAGGGGAACCTTCCGAAACCAACATAGGAGCACCACAAGGAGGCTGCGCAAGCGGTCCAGAATTTACTTTAGCATAAGCTGTTGCACTCACGATTCAAAGTCCGGATTCAGTCACATCATCAGACTAACCCAAAGCAAATCCAACGAGAAAAAGGAAACTTCTGCATCGATCTTCAGTATGCTGACGATATAGGAAATGCAACAACTAACAAGCAGCATAAGAACACTATAAAGCAAGAACTTCCTTTGAAAGTTAAATATCAGTACTGAAAAAACCGAAGAATTTTTTGTTAGTTTAGACGGCAATGATAATGGAAGACCGTAAAATATCTGGGAAATATTTTAGCCACGAAGACATAAAAAGAAGGAAGGGTTTGTCATTTTATGTTTTTAACAAATATTGAAAAACTCTCATCAACAAAGAGACATCCATAAAACTAAAAATTAGAACGCTAAATACATTAGAACGCTGCTTTACAATTGTGAGATTAAACAAAGAGATCGAAAGATAGGGAAAAAATATAGAATAGAAATTAAGAAATATAGAAATGATTACAACAGACACCACAACTGGCATCATAACTGAAATAAAGAAAGGGTGATTAAACTGGCTGGGGCAAGTGTTAAGGTTGCCAAAAAAATACCAGCAAAGAACATTGAAAAAGCGAAGGCAATCGAGGAAGACCAAAACAAACATGGATCAGACATTCAAATGACAATCTGAAGCCAGGAAACTAAACGGCAGATAAACTAACTAAGAATTAATATGAGCGATAGGAAAAGAACTGTGACAAGGCTAATGTCTTGAAAAAGACGGCGAAAAAGGCCCATAAGAAGAAGAAGGGAAGGATAACCATGATTTTTTGAAATAGAGCCTCGTCTCACAGAACATTAGGTGTAACAAATTCGGGTGGTAGCTGTATAAGGACACTTTTATCAACTTTGGTAGAACAAAGGTTAGATATTATGCAATACGAAAATGTTTTGCAAGTTGTTTGACTGGAACCTTAGGAAAACTAAGCTTGAAAACAAACCCACAAATCTTAAAACAATGGATTTATTTATCGTCCAATATATTTTGTACCGGAATAAGAACCTAGTATCTTGAAGAAATACAGTCATAAAATGTGAGAATTGCATTACAGAGCCTAGGCAAAATTTCGAGCATTGTTATTTACATTTTCGCAACACTGGATTGAATACGAGCCTACTAGTGGAGTGCGGAGAGGGTCTCCCCTACGCGTACAAACGTTTATAATGCTCATCTAACGTGCAGAAAACATGGTGCCTGAAAGAAACCTTGTTAGGCTTTCTGATTATTATGACTGTTTTGATACAGAAGTGATAAGCTATAATTCGTTGTAGAAACGTTCATGCAAACTGGCGTTGACATATAAAGGAAAGAGCTAGGCTAAAGACAAAGAGAAGCATATGCGAGGCTGTATATGACAGCATATAGAAAATCGTCCTCGCCAAACAGTTGAGACAAATTCTTTCTTCATTACTCTCCCCCAATTTCAATGCTGTTTGAACAAGTTGGAGTGTAATTTTGTTCTCCCTTGCTTTAGCAACACATTAGTTCAACCAGGAACCGCGGGAAAAGGGCAACCAATTATATGATTTTTATTCAGCTTCTTTTTTGGTTTCGTCTCTAAGAGGTCTTCGCGACGATTGTCTGAGAGAAAAAACTTTATGTCAGTACTTTTAGATCTTGATTTGTTAGTAAAGTTCGATAGTGTTCAAATCTGAAATCTATTTACTTATATTGCTATGGCTTTTGCATTGTTCGAAAAAAGATGGCGTCTTACTATGTTCTTATTTTCAATCTCTAACGAGGCCTTACAAGTAATTGCAATAGTTTTCCCTGAAGTTTATTCACCGATCGGAAAACATAATCTTTCCTCGTAAATTTCAAACCTTGCATGACAGTGCACACAACACAAGACTGTGAAACAGCCCTTTAGATTCCAGAGTTTCTTGATAACTCTCTAATGATTTTGGGGCAGCGAAAACAATCACAGGTGCATCCATAATGGCGATAGACAGGAAATCAAAATTTCGTAGCTGAAAATATAGTGCAGCTGGAGGCCCAGGTAACAAGAGTTGCATATTACATATAAGCCAAAACACGGCAGGTATCTCCATTCAAGTCTTTCCCAGTTAATCTACATCTGAAGAAATAGAAAATATTTTAATCCGGGTTAATCACACACTAGGCGATTTTTTCCAGTCCGAGGTCGGTAAGTTTACTAGTTAGTTTTGGGTAGCATCATATCCGGTTTTGTTTAATCTAATTGGTTTAGCTTTAGTGCTTCGTGTGGAAGATCAGGGTGTGGTAATTTTAGATACCCAAGTGCGTACTTGTGGGAGTGCACTTTTTCGAATAACAAGTTGCACAGTGGTGCTGTAGTGTACAAACGAGTTACTCCCCACCCTCCTCTCCCTAATTCTGTTGGTTGTCTGTCTATCTTATTTTCTTCTGCGTCCTTTCTTCCCTTCTCAATCGTCCTTCTCTTCGACGATTCGACAGGTGTTTCAGAATTTGGGCTACGGGTAAATTATGTGTATTGTTTCCCTGTCCCAATCACCGTCCTTAATATTATCATTTTCTCAGGTAAATGATGGGCTGGAACACTGAATAGCCCAAACATACTTTCCTGAACCGTGGTCGAACCTAGAGAAGGGATTAATGCACAATAAATCCACAGTCAACTTGAGAGCTGTCATTGTGATCACGCATCATTTGACATTTGAAAGATAGCAGTACAGAAATCAGATTGACATTTGAAAGGCAAGAGACGAAACCGTCCTTTGTCTTGTAGCAGTGGGTAAACAGCATTTAAGAATGGAAAAGCAAGGCAAACCAAAACAGAAAACTGTATGGGCCTTTACTTGATAACTCCAAGGAAATTTAAGTAAGCAAAACGACATAATGCAAGCAGACCTTCTTTGGTCTGTTCGTGAGAAAGAATTTTTCGAAAAAACGGAATTTGCTGCAAGCAAGATCGGAAGCAGTAAGGCGGAAGGGCCTTTGAGAAGCGAAGATAGGAATTCGTTTTAGATCGAAGATGGCGAGCCCGTGAGAAGTAAGTTTACAAAATAAAATAGGTTTGACACTGCCCAGGCAGTAGGGGCAGACGACCAGGTGTGAATGGAGGGGGAAAAGAAAGAGTGCCGACTGTAAATCGGGGCATTTCGTGATACAAACATACATACATTCGCGCGTTATAATATAGATATCCAAGATGGCGCCAATGTTTCGAGCCAAAAAGTTGTTTGCAGCGCATGCGACCTCCTCAACAGAAATGAATTCTGGGAAGGAACATAAATTGAATATAATTCTGCATTGAGTTCGCCACATGAAAAGTTCGACGTTTGAAACCGAGCCGTGCTAGAGTCGTGCAGCTCGGCAAGCTCTGCCGATCCAAACAAGTTTGCCGCTCCTAACTAAATCGGCCGTACCTAATTGACTCAAACGTCGTGCCCCTTATGTACTTAATTCTCGACTTAATTCTTTAGTTCGGCATATGAGAAGCGCGACGTTTGAACATTTAATTTTTTTTTCATTTTATCATTGTTTATACACTTAAACCCTTTCAGCTAATAAATATAGTTTCTAATATTATAAATATAAAATAAATTTAAGGAACAGAATAAATAGAATATTTAAAATCCATATCAACATAATGCGCTGCTCTACCAAGGATTCGTGTTTGGGGTTAATTGATTCAAAATTGAGCTTCCTGTAGCGTCGCAAACCTTTGTGTGTCGCGAATGTTGTGATATAACGACTTTCTTCTGCAAGTGTTAATTGGTGATAGCCAGAACGTAGGTCAAGTTTCGAGAATACTTTTGAACCATTCATGGCGTGGATTAAATCATCGATTGTAGGCGTTGGATGACGTTCGCGTTGAATCGCCTTGTTCGCCATGCGCAAATCGACACAGATACGAATGTCACCATTGTCCACCACAATGTCCACAGATATTTGAGTGCTGCCTTGCGTTGGTTGAAGAGCGATTGCGTGGTTTGAAATTCTGGTTTCGCGGTGGACGACGGTTTGCAAGTGCGTTTACAGTGTCCTTATCGTCCTTGAGATTGTTCTTGGAAGATGACTGGTTTTCGATACCAGCAGCGTGATGTTCACTAGCTTCAAAAGCACGAGCTTTGGCTAACAGGGCCGAAAGCAAGAGTTCTGTTTCGAGAAAGGCATAACGACGAAGGCGTTTTGACGTGCAGTGTTGAATAATCGCAGATTTTATTTCTCGGTCGACATCTCCAAAATCACAGGTTTGAGCGAGCTTTCTTAAACGTGTAGCGAATTGATCCACAGGTTCCTCCGGAGATTGAACTGCCGTACGAAAGTTAAAAATTTCATAATCTGTATTTTTCTTTGGAGAGAAATACGCGTCTAACTTTTCCATTGCCTTCTGAAAATCGTTGTCTTCGCCAGTGTCGGGTAAAGTGTCGAAGATATCTTGGGTCGCTGTTCCTGCCTGATATAAAAGTAGTGCTCTTTTCAGGGTAGCATCAGCAACTCCCATAGCAGTAACATAAGTGGTGAAACGACGTTTCCAAGCTTGCCATCTTTGCCCTAACGATGTAGGGTCAGACACAGGATCGAACGGAACGATTGGCGGTAAATCAAGACGTTTAGAAGCCATGATGCATGAATTGATTCAATAACCAATGTTTTACCTCGTCGCCATATATGATGTTCAAAGGTAGAGATTGATATAGAGAAGATAGCGTTTGCGTATCTGAACATAATATCCTTAAACTATACAAGCATGATCAAGACTATATCTGATCCCTGACAGTAAGCATCAATAACTGTCAATCAAGTGTTACACGTGATATGCTATTTATAGTACAACATCATACATGCCTAACAGTTGCAGCATGTTTATTAACTTGTAACATTAAAAAAAATAAAAAGAATGTATCAAAAACTATTACAAAACTGCTATCTGTGATGGAATGCTGTCTTGACAAATTCACATCCGATGATTCACTAGTTTTCACCCCACTGTTAAAAATTATGCCCTTTGGACACTAGCCTATTTTTCTAAATATTTGCGAGGATTATCTAATTTACACCTTTTTTTCCTAGTGTGCAAGGGTCTTTTTAGCATTTCCTCCTATCCATAATTTTAGTTAGGATAAAAGAGGCCACTCAATTAAATATTGATATATTTATTATTTTTATCCCTTATTTCTGCCGAATGTCAACAGGGATTAATTTCTTGAGCTCAAGCGACATTTCCTTGCTTTTCTCTTTCGTCCTCGTATGTTTTCATCAATTAACAAGATGTCTGACGAAGACTTTTTCGCTCTTTTTATGATGATACTTTCCTCGCTGGAGCAAAGTTGTCAGCGCTGAATACACAGAGACTAAATAGAACAAAGGAGTCACTTGTCTTTGCTGCCGAATCGATGTTCTAATAAACAGGGTTTCAAATTGAATTGTGGAGGAGGTAATGGCATATCAAAAGGTGTACTTGCTCTATAATCATATGACTCAATGCCAGGGCCATCAGGATCTTGAGCATCTTTGGAAATTCAGATTCTTCAATTCGATTCATTTCATTGACTTTGTGTCGAAAATAGGCCATTTCTGAGTCCTATTTATCATATATTAATGCCCTACTGAGCCCTATTTATCAAATCTACCATCAGAAATTGAAATGATCGACAGAGGCTATTTCAGTGCATCAGGAATTTATGGTCGGAACTGAATAATTAGTTCGCCCCACTGTTCGGTAGAATTATGGCATAACTTTTGTTCTAGTATGCAAAGGGCCTTAGTCTGTGACCTGATGTTTTTCTGAAATATAATTCATCTACAAGTTCTGGCCATACAAATTCTGAAAAAATTACAAATTTCAGGTCAAAGCTTTCATGAAAGGTAATCAGCTTATAGTGTAAGCCTTTTCCAGTCCAGTCCAGACAATTACGCAGGGAAAATCAAGAAAATTAATAGTCAGTGACACATTGACCCCAGAAGCAAAAGCCCCCAATGATATGCCGAATACTGTATATAAGATAACGGGATCTATAGTAAGGAATATTAAAAAATTATTACTACAAGTGTCACTGAGGAATCATTGTAGCAAAACATGTACATCTGAATGTTATCAAGATAAAAAAATGCCAAGAACAATCAAATGGCATGCTAGTACCCCTGCGTTCAACACGGGATGAGCAGAGGACCAACAGTCGGAAATAAGCCGAAAACTCAGGGACACGAGTGGATTCTAAATAAATATATCAGCAGATTAATTCTTTAGCTAATGCAATTTTTAGTGCCTGTTTACATGGAGGTGAGCCAGGCCGGTTTGGCACGATACGTGGAAACAATAAATTATTTCGTTAACTCTAGTCAACTCTTTCGTGATAAACAAATTCGCCCAGATAGTTGAGATCCGTGAGGCAGGCCAGTTCATCTCTGTGGCAACAGGCAAAACTAAAATATTTTGTCTGGATCGTGTAAACTTTATACTTTGCGGCCATCCTGTGAAGAAAATGACACATTCGAGCGCACTTTCAAGATTATTGACTCTGTCCCCATAACAAAGAGCAAACATTTGGTATGCATTCTTCCATATTGACACAGTTTTAACAAGTTTTAAAACTGTTAGTCAGCCTCTATTAACAACGTTGAGGGTATCTTAGACGCTTGCATGTTCAATTTTGCTCATATTTGAGTTGAGCAGCTTGATGACAACATCCATCCCTTTTGTTTGCCCGACTTTGAGTTGTGAAGCTACTGATTTCAATCCCTGCTCTACAAATTCTACAACTTCTTCAAGTCCGGATTCCATAAGACTAAAAAAGCAACAACAAAAATGATCTTAACTTTCAATGCAAGTAAAAGGAAACTTACGCTGAACACATTGTTACACCTTTTACAAAATAAGGGCAAACAACAAGCATTGGTGCATCAGTTCTGCAAACAACGTTCTATAAGGTTGCCTTTCTTTTTAGATAATAGCAATGCTGTCGTAATGAATAAAGATTTCTAGTCTCTTAATGACTGAAAAGAGATAGCAACCGTTTTTGTGATTTCATGAAAATATTTATGTTAGTTAACAATATTAACTTTATAAACTTGAAATAAACTATTTGCTACAAATAAACAAGAATAGAGTTGTAACTGAATTTATTTATGTTGTTATGGTCTTGGGTTCCTCTGCTGACAGTTTTACATATGCAGCTGCTGCCGTATCGATGTTTACTCTGCAAATATTTGCATACCATAGTTATTCGTACATTACAACTGGGTCGCTAATCTTTAATTGAAAAGGTTAAGTTATCTTTCCATAAACAAGAAAATACTTAGCATACCTAGCAACGACAAATGCTCCTCTATTACACAGCACCCAATCTCCAACGGCACTTTCACTGATGGAATTGACTAGCTGTTTACTAAATATGTTGTCTTCAGCTGTATAAAATTAAGCACAAGGTAATTTATAGATGTTACAATACAATTGTTGAATACGAATAATAACAACAATCATGAATGCGATTAAATGAATAAAAATATTGCTGTAGAGAGAAACCATTAAATCATCAAAGTCAAAACGATTTTGAATTAGGACGCCAAATGTTAAATCAGGATAATGAGTCGATGGTAGTCTGGGCCTTCAAAATTTTCAGTAGTTTTGAAAAATCTTTGATCTCAAATTGTCTACTTTTAAGTCACAGTTGATCCCTGGACATTTTATATTGGCCATGCCCTTACAACCCTCGAAAAACGCTGACAACGCCCTTTTCGATATATTTTCTAGAAAGTTTCCGAACAGCTTTTGGCAGGGCTAGTTTTCTTCTGTTACTTTATTGCCTTAATGAGTTAGATTTTTGCACTCAAAAGCTTCTGTAAAAAATAATACTTCTTTTAAAAAAATGAAATTTCGAGAATGAAATTTCAATTTGAAATTTGCAGGTGGGGCGGTGCAGAAGAATTTGAAATAAACAAAAATTATAAATGATGAAAAACGAACGATAGCTGTAAACAAAACAATAAGAAAATCAATAGGATAACGTTACAATTGATGATTAGGTAAAACGATATGGATTAGACAGGGAAATTTAGTTGGCTGATGATCGGTTGATTGCGATAAGTGCTGTCTTCCTTATAGTAAAGATATTCACTTTTTCTTTATGTTCTCAAAAAAATAAAATGGCCACCTTTATTCATCCTTGCTTTGTCTTGCTGCACAAGCCTTTTAATGATCCAATGTGAACATTGATGAAATACTATATGATCCTTCAAATAAAGAAACTCGAATTCAAAGAGCTTAAAACAAGCAGTCAACCTAAACTTCAAACATTAACAAATTTCTTATACGACTAGCTCACTAAGGCGCCGCTGCTCAGCTTTTTTGGCCTTGACCTGACTGCCACGTTTGTTATGCGTTGTCTCCGATCCTTTTATCTTGGTGGGGTGGCTTTTAAACAAGTAATTCTAACTCTATTAGCTTTATAAGCTTGTAATAGCCTAGCTACTGTAGCCTCCATTCCACGTAGCTGCAGCCAAGTGTTGTTGCGTAGCTCTATTGCGTGCATCGATAAAGCAAGCAGACGTTGGAGGCTGTGCAAGTGAGAATGATTTTTTTTAATATGCAACTGCTAGGAGAGGCCTGCTTAAGTGAAACGGAAGTGGCTAGAGCAGCCAACATTGAAATTTGTTTTAGGTCGAAGATGATAAGCTAGGCAGTGGAGGCTCCAGCCTAGGGGTGAATCGAGAGGAAAACGCCGACATTTAGAGGAGGGCGCGCGAACAATGGAAATCGTGATAGATACAAACATAAAGGCGCTTGCGTGTTATCTTATATTTGGGGAACAAACGGCTGGTTCAGTCACTGGTGTAGCCTGCAAAATATGCGTTGTGATATTTGAGGTCCCCTAAGGTAAGGGGGATCAGCTGAAACGTTTTTCGACACAATCGCAAAAGCCGCAAGCCGATCTGTAAAAATAGTCAAACAAATTGCTGGGGATGGTTGGGATTATATCTGTATTACCACTCGTAACCCACGCATACATACTGTGTATGTATGTGTGTATATATCTATGAATGGTTGTATCACGTTTTCCATTGTTCGCGAGTCCCCCTCTAGCGGTCAGCACTCGCCCTTTTCGCCATTGCTCGCCATCTTCGATGTATGTTGTTACTCTGACCATTCGCGGCATTGAAATAATTCAAGTTTAACTGTAATCCAAGCTAGCTACAATTGCTTGGTTGCAGCTTACCCCTGCAAGAAACATATTTCACATACTTGCAGAGTCGCAAATTTTAATTTCTACGAATATTTTTGGGACATAAAAAAGGATCACATCTAACGACTTGAGGACGAATCTAAATCTTGATTGGTAAATACTTGCAGACACTCCTTTAATTTTTGTCACGGATTGAATAATAAGCAATTGACAAACCATGAAAAAGGCGTGCCGATGCTAAATTTAGATATCGAACATCCCCAATTAACAACAACGAGTAAATTGTGTCACAGTGAATTTAGATTTGTATTGGTGCACCTTACTCTCTAAACCCTGGACCACATTTCTAGTTCTCGACGAATCATCGATGTTGGACAAATCCAAAATTCTTCTCAAACGTTTCGAGAAGATGGAAACACACTTAGTGGTATCAAATAAAAAACAGTCGCAAAAAGTTGATGGACTACGCCATGGTGATGTTTGGAAAGAGCACAAAGGAGTGCGAGCTTTTGTATATGTCATGCCATTTGTGACTGAATTTTTTAATCCATTAAACTAGATTATTCTGTTCAATTTCGTAAATCCCCCCCCCCCCGCCATAAAAGAGACACAATCTCCTTTTGCGTTATTTTTACAATATGGCATCAAATGTGCTATCGACCTGAAAGCCAGAGAGAACTAACAGAGAACATAATGTACACTAGAATCAAGCATAAATTAAAGTTTTGGAAGAAAATTGAAATGTTCTTGTCACAGAGAATGTGGATATTACAGGAAACGGAGTTTAGCCCCGGTTGGGATCTTTCAGTTTAGTTATGGAAGAAACTCTCCTTGAGTTCACTCCAACAAATGCTAGCTTGGCGATCTTATTTTTGCAAGAAATGCTTGTGGGCAGCTCTTTGATTACATTTTTATTTTTTATTAATGATGCTAACTGGATGGAATGACTTGTATCATTAAGCTATTTTTGTCAAGATAGCATTGTTCTGTAAGTTTTAGTCGGTGGATTTCGATCTCCTCGAAAACACAAAAGAAATCTTGGGACTGGTCCAACATAAGTGAGAAATTCCAGAATTGAAGGCGCCTCAGCAAGTATTATCCATCAATCAGGATTTGAAGCCTTGGTTGGACTTGACTTCGTTGGATAAGAGTATAAGTAAATCACATATTTAAAAACGGTACCTCATCAGTATATTCTTGATCGATACTTTTTGATATCAGTTGGATTATTTTCTTCATAATAATCCCAGCAAATGATGACTCTGATAGAAAAAGTATTTCCCATCAAGTTATAAGTAAACATATCCTAAATCAACAGCAGTGTTAACAAAAGGAAAGATGACTTGGAGCCAAAGTGATACTCCATAAAAGATATCATGTTTCGATATACGATATTTATGAAAAAAAATTCTTTTAGACAGAAAGTTTGACAAACCGTCTTGGAAATTTTTTTTCGGTTGAGCATAGATACTGCACTATTTTTTATATAAAGGCTTAGCAAAGAACTAACCTTCAGAATGTTCCATTGCAGCTAAAAACACTTGACACTTGCTTTTGTCCCGTATTATCTCTTCAATGTTTTCTTCAAAATATTTAAGCAATGGATCTAGGATTCCTCTTCGCAATTCAGCTTGCCTTACAAACTTATCTTTCTTGCTAAAAAAAGTTTAGAGACACGTTATTTCAATCGAAGTGACATTATCATTTTTAATATTAAGGCGTTCATTTTTTTCAATCAGATTTTTTTAGCAATATAGCTATCTTATATTTTGTCCACCAACTTTTCCAATGCAATTATTTATTATGATTACTATATTGATAAGCCAAACTGGCTTTGCACTGTTATCAGGTAAACTAGGCAGACTATTTATAACTTTATTTAGCATGATGAATCACAGTAACAAATAGAAATACGAATTCGACTAGCCTGGTAGGATTATCGTCGCCTTTCTGAAGAACTTGAATGCAATGTGGAGTGAAAAATCTTCTATCCCGTGCATTCAGCAAATAGATAATCACTTTTCTTCCATATTGATCTTCAATTAGAGTATCTAGCTGGGCAACAATCCCCTGTAAATTAAAAAGGGGAACTACCTAAATCGACTAAGCAATGAAAACGGAATTACAAAGCAGGTTTTAAATAGTAGCTGTCATGAGGTCTATTTTAAAATCAAGTCAACATCAGAGTCAACAGAGATACAAGAGAAACTTAACAGTGAACTGTGTATGGAAATAACTTACTGTTATTATGGTTTTTGTAACAAAAACAGTATCATCAATGGAATCGAAAGCTGCTATCAGGGTCAAGTGTCCATACTCCTCCTTCAATAGTAAAATAAAAAAAACAACAACGCATTACATTCACATCATTCGCATATGTAATAGTAAACCAGAGATTGGACATAAGTATTACAGTGTAACAGAGGGCAACCGAGCAATATACTTGAAATACCTTAAACTGTAATATTACTAACGGACTATTTTAGACTCTATAAATAGGACTACAGATTGATTACATCTGCAGGGCAAAATCGTTAATCAGTAGTAATAAAAAGGAGAAAACAGGCAGGTATAGAAGATCGACAGTAAACCGAGCCAATCGTGATCGGCAGAAATTGCGCTAATAGAGCCTCAAAACATCGACTACCTGCTGGGGAAACGAACAAAAGTTGGTCTTCAGCTAGTAGGTTATTGCATCTGAGCCATAGATAATTACTGCTTATCCAGAAATCAGAAGATAACAACAGGCATCGTACGTCGTGGCCAAGAAAAAATGCGTGGGGTTAGTTATGCGCGGGGGAGATAGCAAAACAATTTTTTTTATTGATTTAAAGAGCCGGTTTTTTTAAAAAAAGGAGTGCTAGCTTAAGGAAACAAGTTCCAAGATTTGTGCCGAACATAATTCGAAGAGTGGATCCCATATTTGGCTGAGGTTGCTCTTGGGATCTTTTGATGAAGAAATGCTGAAACAATTTGTTAAATATTTGTTAGATCTCGTTGTCTGATGGTGAAAACCGTTCCAATGACCTTCACCATGCAAGTAGTTCTCTAGTTATAAGCTTTGAAAGCTGCGCAAAAAGGCAACCAAAAAATAATGAGACTAAAAAACGCGGTGGCGTGTGACGTCACAAAGGACATGTTGTTCAAACGATCTTCAAAGCGATTTGAGGATCACGGTGATATCCCTTGGTCCAGTGAGCAGGTATGAATTGTTTTTACAGTTATTACTATATACACAGACTCAAATCTTGAGTATGTTTATTCTTATGTACAAGCTGGTTTTGAAATTCAGAGCAATTTACTCTTGACCACCGCTGCTGGGCCTATCAACCTGCGTAACGAAGAGAAAACTCATATTTGGTTCTTGTATTGTCACAAATAGGCTGTGGTCCTGCATAATTGTCACCAGCATTAAAAAGATAAAACTTTGAATTTTACTTCGCAGTGTTAAAGAAAAAAATTCTCGAGGTTTGTGGGAAAAAGTTTAGTATAAAAAGGTTCTCCCTGAATCTTGACTTTATCTTACGCGGAGCTCTATAGAAAACCGCTATTGCTCTCGAAACATGTAACTTGTGACGTCAATCGTTAAAGCACCCTTCTTGAACACGAGCCGCACGGGGACAAAAACTAAAACAAGATATCAAAAAATATAAAAATATCAAATGGGGACTTTCAAAACTGATTTTCTCAAGTTTATAAATGTGTATAGCTGATATCTCAGCTACTACTTCTGCAGGCTTTTTCCATTGAGGTTTCCCGAAATTATAATTGTAGTATTTATGATTATTCGTTGTGGTTGTTGTTGTGTAGAAGAGAATCATGGCCACTGTGTGACATTAGCCCTGGAGTTCTATTTGAGAAGTTAAAAGAGGTTGCTGCTGTGCAGGGAGCAGTGGACAATAATTATCTTGCTTGTGTACGTACCCTGAATAATCATTTTCGAGGAGGATAATTTGGCCTTGGAGAGGCATATTTTGCGTTAGCAAAACTAAGAGCAGGAGGAAGAGGTTGATTCATATGTAATAACATTTTTCATTCTGATGAAGTAGCATCTGAAGGTGCTGTAAGTGATCAATTATTAGATTGGAAATTGGTTCCCAGGACCTAAGAACAAAGCTTTTTGATAATTCCAATATTCAGTTACAACAAGCCTCGGCTACTGCAAGAGCATAAGAAACTGCTAGGCTGCAAGCAGGCAAGTGGTAGTGGACACAAAAGAACAAAGTATAAATGCAGTTTTTCTAAAAAGAGAAACAGCTGGCAGTAGGGCCGAGGTAAAGTGATTTTCTTGTGGACAAAGAGACACTGTTCCGACAAAGGAACAGACATGTGCTTAGTGTGGTGGTATATGCCATTGTGCAGTGTGTTTGCAAAGTAAGGCTGATGGGGTAGTAAAAAGAGAGATGCCCAAAGGAAGAATCAAACAGTGAATCAAGTAGAATTTGAAGAGGATTTACAGCCACTTGCATTTCCACTTACTTCTAAGATGCAATGCAGGGTAATGGTTTTTTAGTCAAGATAAAATGGATTATGTTGATATGCTGGTTGATTATGGAGCACAGATGACAGTGGCGGGGAAAACTGAGTTTGAAAATTTCAAAAGCAAAGGTTTGAAGGTGTAACAGGACGTGAAAAGTTTACGAAAACGCACAACTACAAATTGTAGGCTCTGCTAATGCTGTGACTGGATGTGGTGGAAACAAAAGTCACAGGTAGAGTTGTTATTGTTAGTGGAAAAGGAAACAAATATCGTGCCTGTTGCACAGAAATCAAGAAGAATTCCATACCCATTAAAGGACAGAGCCGTGTAGAACATTTAGAGCTAGAAAGTTTTGATATCATTGAAAGAGTAGATGGTCCAACTTCTTGGGTGAGCCAAGCAGATATTGCACCGAAATCAAACACAGATAACATCAGAATTTTTTGACATGACAAACTAGGCAATCTTGAGAGGAAAGTTACCAATCCCAAAATTTATGATATTCCCATCGAGATGCATGGAAGTTCCGTGCATTCGAAGTTAGATTTGAAACTTGGAATTCATCAAGTTGAGTTCAATGACTGTTCAAGAGATATCACTATATTTGCTGTTTGTGATTCATTGTAGCAACATGGGTCCAGCAGAGCATTTGTGAAATGCCTGCAGTGACAGGTATAGCAGATGCGGTCATTTCCCTTTTGCAGATCAATGTTTTCAGGAACATTACGTATAAATGTTGACTTTCATCGAACTGCTGGTTCTGCGGCTCGCAATGAGATCGCAGGAACACGCATGAACAACAACAATGACAGCTTAAAAGAGCAATAAATGTTTTGTTGACTTCCGTCAAACTGCAGACTCATACGAGATCGCAGGAACTCAGAGGAATAAAAATAAAAGCTTTAGGCACCACAAAGAAGGCAAAACAAATGGGGTTCCACTATGGAACCAATTTGTAACCTCGAACGCGGACAATCCCTTGATGCGGGTTTCGAGCTTACTTTCGTAGACTTTGAATCAACATCACAAATCGTCCAACTAAACCTATATCAATAACATTCTTCAATTAATTAATTTATTTATTAACTGTTATAATTATAATTTATATTATCAGATTAACTATTGTTATATAAATTAAGTATGTTTCTTGATCCTTCGTGTATGAAAAATAAAAATTGTATTCATTATTATTCATGTCACCTAAGGTCACCTTTTCGCAGTTCTTTCTATTTGTCCTTCAATATTCAGTAGTTTATAAACATAATTTTAACGTTTCTATTATGTTGTGATTAATCATCGTTGAAAATACATTAATTGAATTGAATGAAATAATAACCTAAACCCAATATTTTAGTAAAAATTCATTCATATTGATTATAAGGTCATATGAATGAATTGTGACTTTTTCTATTTCGAATTCTCAATTACAGATAACAAAATGAAGTTAGCTCAGGCTGAAAAGAAAGGAAGGCAAATTACATTATAAAAAAGTAACTGAAGAGGTTGTATGGAGATGCGTTAGTAAATAACGGAGGCCCAGTTTGAATCCTTAGTTATAGGCGACCCCAGCAGCAAAACCGGAAAAAACATTGCGAACTGGTTAGAGAGGTGTAGATAAGGTACCAATGTTAGCGCTTTGAATATAGAAAACACGATACACTTTGCAATTACAGCGGTAGATGTATTAAGAGATATTTTATACATTTTTTATGCATTTCTGATGAGACCTAGCTAAGAGTAATAAGTTACAATCCACTCCTTCTACAAAAGACCGAAAACGAGACAGGAACTAAGACAAGCAAGTGTAGACTAGAGCCGAGTGCGCCATTCTATATAATAACGCCCAAACCTATGAATATGTATCCAATTTCCATTGTTCGTGCGCTCCTCTCTAGTCGTTTTGAGATGGATTTCCCCTCCATTAGCCCCTGGGCTGCTACCCTCAGTTGCTAAGAACTGTGTAGAATCTAGCAACCCGTGGCTTTTACGAAGTATACTTGCTTTAAATTTCCTTTGCTGCACGCAGTGACACTCGGCTAGAGCTACGGGGAATAGAAGCTGCAATAGGTTGTAAAAAGAAGATGGCACCGATAATGGTACAAATTGAATTAAAAAAATTGACTGCAATAATTTTATGTACTCAGCACTTACCATACATATCTTGTTCACAAATGGTTTGAAGGACTTAACAATGAGCTTTCTGTCCTAAAAAGATACAACAATAAGGAGTTCAGTATATTTTGGCTAATATATACTACGCAAAAAGAACACTAAATGTAGAAAATACACAAATCTCTACTACGAATCTAAATGACGAACATTTTGCAAAAAGTGTGTAAACTTACCTTGGTACTGCCAAACCAAATGCAATTCATTGCGACCCTTGACCCTTCATATGTGTGAACCATGTGTACAGTGTGTTCTCTTAAGGATTCAATCATTTCCTAAGGGTAAGGAATAACTTTTTAACTAGAAATAACATGTTTCCTGTAATGTGATGCCGTCAAAAGATCAGGTAATAGCAGTTTCATGATTAGTTGATATCGTGCAGATAATCATATCGTGCAGTAGACTGCATTAAACATCAAGCCTTTTCCCTGAAAAGTGTCCACGCTAGCAACGATGAGTCTCTAGGTTCTCTTCGGTATAATGGTTGAAAGAGTTGAAAATGCTTCGAAATTTTGCTATCAGTGTCATTTTCGCGAGCTTGCTTGGGGTGAACTTTATTGCAGACATTCCGAACATGACTATTATCCCGTATATTTTTATCCCGCCGAAAATCCACAGGAAGGGGAGGGGTGCACTAAAGATGTCTTTTGGAGTTGGATATTTGATAAGAGATGCTGAAAGTATTAAAAATTATTTACTTGATTTTTATGATTAATGACTACTTGGTATTAAGTGTCCGTTTAATTGTGACAAGGAGTTATCTTTATACCAAAATTTGTTGAATTT
>JAACYV020245084.1:0-15947 GCA_009936425.2 Chrysaora fuscescens | reverse complement strand
TTGAAGAGAGTGTTCGTGTTTCTGCCACGATAGATGCATTTACCTACTGTTGTCGCTGATCAGATGAGCAACATAGTTGTGCTGTTGTGTACGTTGATAAATTCTGACACATTTCGCAAGAGACAGTAATTGTGAAATCTTATAGACCTCTCCTGTCAAAAACTTCCGGTGAAAAAAGAATGCAACCAACATTTTTTCAGTTACCAAAACCACCTTCACCCAAGCCAGCAGGACATGTACATGTACAAACAGCAGAGCAAACATCATCAGAAAAATTTGTTAGTGTTAAAATATACTATAATAAAACTTTATTAGGAAGGGATCTCTTCATAGAGGCTTTCAAAAACAAAATTTTAGAGTGCATTTAGTACCATGTTTGTAACTTGTATCTCTTAAAAAAACATTCATAAAATTATGGAATGACTTAAGCTTTTTGCTTAATGAAATGCTTGGATTTGGATGCCCTAATATATTGCATTTTCTGAATTTTCTGTAAGTTTGTGCTTTAGGAAACGGTTTTAGGAAACGAAGTATTGTTCCTAATTATTAATTCATCAAACTATGACATCGAACGTTACTTGCTACTTCGAGTCTTCTTATTTAACATGCAGGGGACACGGAGCCAGAGAGAGACGATGTGTCTGTCGTAGAACTGCCTTTTCTGACTAACTAAACAAAGGATACTCACATAATTAATACATAAAGGAAAAGGGGTGAGACGAGATGATGATAGGGAGTAGTGGAGCGAGAAGAGGCATGAGGTGAGAGAACGTGAGAGGGTGCATGCCAAGAGGAAAAACGTCTAGAGAGAGAAACGGCCTAAAAATAGGATACTACACTACACTGTCACAGATTCAATACTACACCGTCACAGTTTCAGGAACTGGTGCTTTACAAATGCTTTCCGATTCGGAGACTGTTGACCATTATTAGTTCACCACTAGGGTTATCCAGGGGCACGACGCGGAAAAATAAATATTACCCTCAAATGGGCCACATGATGACAACATAACAACAAGAATGGGCAATAATGGATTGAAGTCAATAAATATTGGGTCATCAGAAATTGTCAGCAGGAAATTAAGGAAAGGCAAATATGTTTTCAAAAAAGGTATTCGGGAACTGCAGACAGGCGTAAAACTTTTACAAAAGACTACAAGTGTCTGAAGGTCAGTTAGGGAGAAAGAGATGTGCCACCGATTACATCATCGATGTTTCTCTGGATGAAGCATAGCACAGGGTCATCGTAAGCTTCAAAGAAGAGTCGTTCTTGATAACCAACAATGAGACATGCATGGGTTGGGCCAACTTTACTACCCATCGCTACTCCAGCTTTTTGCACAAAGAGATCACTATTGAAACTAAATCATTTAGCATCAAAACCAGTTCAGCTAAGCATCACCGATTCTAAGCCTTTGAAAGAAGAATATTAAAGCCAGTAAACCATTGGCATGAGTAATATAATAATACTGTTGTAAACATTGAGAAGGTCATCACTGGGCAATATCCCTCCAGGGACATGAATTAGGAAGCAGCACGAACAGTAAACTCTTAAAAGGCATATTAAAGCTAACTGGACTGTCTTCTAGTATAAATCAAATCTTAAAATAAGATAAGTTATTTCGTTAATTTTTGTTAGGTTGTGGTGGATAAACGGATCAAAACTAGTCCTTCTCTGATGTTAAATTTGAAATCCGAATAATTTATTTTGGCCAGTGAATTGAAAATCTTTGAAGATACGGAGGGTAAGTTGTGAATTTTGAATAAATGTTGGTATGTCATGAACAATAGACGACAATATACTGTCGAGGTAGGAAGCAATTTGGGGTGCTGGACACGAGACTTCTATTTATTTATTTCCTTATTTGCTAGCTTGATAACAGCTCTGTTCAACTGTCACCAATTTCAATTGTCTTAATTCTTAACAACTGGCAATTATCGAGTATGTAAGAGCATAAAAAAAGGCAGCAACACCACAACCCAACAAAAACGACAGCAATATGTAAAAATT
Organism: Chrysaora fuscescens; assembly: GCA_009936425.2. NCBI lineage: Eukaryota > Metazoa > Cnidaria > Scyphozoa > Semaeostomeae > Pelagiidae > Chrysaora > Chrysaora fuscescens. The sequence goes on along the minus strand of JAACYV020245084.1, from coordinate 13,936 downwards.
AATATTAAAAACCATTATTATTGAGTAGGCAGTCTAGCTGGCCGCGTATTCAGTCTTGCATTTCGTTTATGGATTATAGGATCGTTGGGTGTCTGATTGTTGCTTTGATCACTTGACCAGAGAAGCTTCTATACGATATTTGCTTTAACATTTTAATTAACTGCCTATTTTGTACGGCAAGGGAGATGCAATGAAAATCATTTATGGAAATAAACTAATATCACAAAATAATTCAGTTACAAATATTGTCCTCTTACCGCTCTCAAAGGACCATCCGCAAAGGTGAAAAATTCCAGTAAGGGTTTATGTATAATGGTCATCGATACTGAGTCTCTAAATCGGGATAAAAGCCAGCGTTATTTCAGTTTTAAAGAAAGATACAAATTTAATTATTAGAGCTACTTGTCCCAAACCATTAATATTAACAAAGATCTTGGTGAAAAAATACACAGATGACTTACTTGCTGGCTAGCGGTACTAAAGATTCTTTCATGTGCCTTAGGATGTCCGACTTTTTATCAGGTTCTTTTTCGAAAATTTGTTCTAGTTTTCTTCCAATAGCTGCCTGCTCGAAAAATAATTGAACACTGAAAAAACCTTGTCAGGATACTTTGCAGTCCATTTAAGGTAAAACGGCTTTTCAAATATTTTTGTACATTGATCTCAATGACTTGCTTCATTTCTGTTAATGGGATTATATCACGTCTGTAGCAACTTAAAAAGATATTCAACGTTTAGAAGAGTTGCAGTCTTGCATGATAATCCTTACATGGGTACTCACCTTAAATACAGCATAGTGTGGACCATAGAATTCTTCGATTAATGAAGCACGCTGTGAAGAATCCGCAAACTGATGATATATGTATTCTAAAACGCCGGAAGCTTCCTGTTCGCAAATGGACAAGAAAGGTAATCAGAATTACAAAAAAGGAAAAGTAAAAAATTGTACCCTAGGTTTAAACTTTTTCATTTGATATAGTAATAATGCAGTGATTTGAAAAATTTGCATATTTATCAATCAACTTCTTAAAATAAGTCAGGCATGTAATAAGTTCATTACCAAAATTCTTCTTCACATTATAATAAAATTAAAATTATTGCAGTGCCTCTGTGAATAACAAATGTCGATGATAAACATAAGTTGGTGCTCCATTGAGATTTTTGCATTGAACCTAGATACGAAGTAGGTATAGGTTTCTAAGGAGTATGAAAAATAAGGGGAATTAATGTTTCAATTTGTTCTATAGAATCAGAACAAATAGGACACAATGTAATAGTCCTGAGCGCATACGCGCAAATCACCACACTAAACTGCTTCAGCTTTAAGAAACATTTCTGAAAATAGAAATTTCGTTCGTAGATAATGCAAAAGATCTAAATGTCACCATCGTATAGTGAAGATTTTATATGAAATGGAGGGTTTTCTCAATCAAAAAACAGCATAGATAATTAAAACCTGCTTTGCCTGGAGAGGCCAAGATGGAAATTCGTTCTAGATCGAAGATGGCGAACCAGTTAGAAGTAAGTTTACAACATAAAATAGATTCGACACTGCTCAGGCAGTGGGAGCAGACGTCCAGGGGTGAATGGAAGGAAAAAAGAAAGAGCGCCGATTGCTAAATGTCGCAGCTCTAAACAATGAAAATCAAGATACAAACATACAAAAACATATCTTTGTGCGTTATAATATAGATTAGAAGATGTCACTGTTTAAACGCTTAAGCATTCAAAAGTAAAGAACGCTCAGTCATAGAGTCGCCAGCCTATTCAGCTAAGTGCCTAAAGTAATTTAAAAACATTTGTTTACTATTTTGGTATTACCAAACACTTTCCCATTCCCATCAGTCTTACATCAGCAGAAAAAGTAACAGCCAGATCAAAGGGTACGAATTTCAAGGGCTATCGGTTTACTCTATCGGAGTCACTTGATAGCTCCATATTCCATTTCCCAGTCAATCTAGAATGCTTCTGTTTAATGAGAAGCAGCAATCCGTTGTTATTGTACTAGCACATTTGTAATATATGCAATATCTATTACAATTTACATATACATACATGTGCAATATAAGGCGTATGAACTTGATGCAATGTGCCCTCCCTGCTATCACCACAGTGACTCTATGGCAACCTGTGCACTTGGGACACACGGTGTACGGTTCTTATGATGTTTGTATCTTGAATTCCATGTGCAATAAAGAGATATTTGTCTCAATAGGTAGCTTCCTCCTGCTTAGTTATTATTTCAGAAAAGATGAAATACCAGCCATTGGAGAAATTTATTTATTCAGTACAAATGCATCTCTGATGTGCATCAGGATTAAGAACACACTCCCTAACGACGACAGAATAATTCTGTCATATCATACAAAAATTTATTTACGGAAGGTCATCAAGCAGTTACTGCACTCTGAAAAGACCTGGTATGCTCAAACATGTCATTTATTCAACTGCATATGCACTGGGATTGAGAAGTTGATGTATTTGTTAGAGACTCTTACCTTCTGCCTCATAAGCCTTTTCACATTTCCATGGAGAGCTTTAATTACAACATTTCTTTGCATTTTACTTCTATAAAACAATTTTAGGGCTTTAATGCAAATCACAACTAATATTTTGAAATAATTTATTAATACACCAAGTGATTTGTCAGGAAAACGTCTCCATTTTTTAAAAACCAGAAAAATGAAATGAAGCTATAAAAATTGATAAATCATGTTCACTAGGGCTAACATGAAAATATGCTTTGCCCCTTATAGTTTTGATTAACTATTAATCACTTTTAAAATTAGTAAAACATTAATGCACTTTTCAGAGAGGGAGGGAGAAAATGGAGAATGTAGATCTAGAGCAACGAGTGATTTTGAGCAAAGACAAATGACAATCAAGAAATTTGCAGGCAAACAACGAATGGATATGAAATAAACAAGTGGGCAAAAGCCAGTCACCGATTTTTAGTATAAGTTTAACGTTACAAAATTGTCTATATAATCTTCCGTCAGCCCTTACTCGTCAGGGGAAATATTTTTAGTAAATATTTATTCAATAACCTCCAAAAGAAAAAAATACACTACCCATATTTGATAAGCTTTTTAACCAAATGCTTTGCATATTTCGATTTAAGCAGCTCAATGTTGTGCTCTAGAATTCAAAGATGTATTTATTATTTCAGAAAAGATGAAATACCAGCCATTGGAGAAATTTAATTATTCAGTATAAAGGCATCTCTGATGTGCAAAGGTTTTATGAAATCATAATGCAAATTCTACAAGCAGGTATCGCTAATATAAATTGAAGTAGATATGAGATGGAAACACAACTTAGGGCAGGTTGAAAGTTTTGTTTTGTAATGAAACTTGTCAGAAACAGTTTGATAATTTGCACACCATAATCTACAAGTTTTAAATGACTAGAGAAAATAGCAATACTCTGAAAGTCAATACCAGTAATCCATGGGCATCTTAAAAATGAAAAAAATAGTAAAGTCATGCCTTTGTAGATGCTAAATATTCTTTCTTTCTGCTTTTCACTTCCAAACTTAACACAGAACTCTAAGACTCTGACGCAATCATGTTTGAATATAACCTTTAATAAATATAAAATAAATCGAATCAATTAACCACGTATCAACGGTAAAATAGACAGGGAATCTAATAAATAGATCTGACGTTGATGGTAACTTCTTTTTTTGTATTTTCGGAAACGCCCAGAAATCATACCATAAAAAGTGACGAAAACTACATCATATCGCTTACAGTGTTTGTTTACAAATAATGACATGAAAATGGTATATTTCAACTCAGCGTTATATGATACTTTAAATGATGTATTATATGTCCAAATTTTTAGATATTAGCAATTCACTGATGACATCATCAATACTTATTTTCACGGAAAAAGTACACTGTGTAAAAAGAACTAGACTGTTAATCAACTTTATAAGCAAAAATCTAGAACATTATTAAGTTATGAATTTTATTTTGAATAGAATTGTCGTGGCCATTTTCTGAGTAAAAAAAGGAAGCACGATTAATTGAGCTTTCTCACGAAAATTTGCTATTATTACGAAAGATTTGAGTGTGGAAGATATTTGCTCAGTGCAAGGGAAAAGATTTGACTCTAATTGTAATACTCTTGTTGTAACATAAATTTTGCTAGCTTTAAACTTGTACACGACTGTTTGAATAGATTTGTTTGCTTTCTCAATGACCTGCGCAGACACTTCATTCCCACGACCTAATTACTGTATCAGGGAAATGAACTATACTCATTCAAAATCATTTTCATAACCTTGAGTGGTGTTGTATCACAGCCAGTGATGGACGACCTTTTTTTATATCACTGGATCGTTCATGATCAATCTGCATATACCAAGGAAATGGGGGGGTTTTTGCATTGCATGTAAGAAGAACTAAAAAAATCCATTATTGCTGGAGTTTTTTTCAGAACATGCATGCATATTGCATGCTTATTGCAACACAAATTGTGTATCTGCTTATTCATTCTCAACGAGGTCCTTAAAACTGATCCAGAAATCATCTCTGCAAGTAATCAAAAAAGGAATTGTGAGACGTTGACGAGGACCCTTAGGTCTTTTGTAGAAGGATTTAGTAATACAGATAATGTCCTATGTATTCTCATAACTATGAAAAATTCTTGCCATTTTCTGAGGCATGTTATGACCAACACCTTGCTGGAAAACTCTCCTAAAAGTGTCACCACTTGTGTGCCTTGTACCAGCCTTCGATTCGTTGAGTGTCCGCATCTTTAGATGGATTGGATGAGCATATTTAAGGACGCTTTTAAACAATTCTTAGTGTCTTTCAGTTTCACGGAGCAAAGCCATTCCATCAATTACCCCTCTAGCTCTTTTTCGTGGATTATCCAAAACTGATTCTGCTCCTTTGTATCAAAAAATTGCGCAATTTTGCTTTGTCAAATTATCGTAATCATCCACCAGGCATTGATAGACTGAGGGAAATGGTAGTTATTGGATATTCAAATGCTGCTAAAAAATTAAGTGGCTGCTAAAATTCCAAAGGCCTGGCAAAAATTCAAAAACGGCGTTTAGGAGTCTTTATTTGTTTGACGATTCGTGTTCCAATTTTTACCAACTTATAGTCATACTGGGTATTCAGCTTTGGAAGGCGAACGAGGTCAGCAAAAAAGGCAGGTCCAGGGGCACGCCCCTGAAAATTTTTGGGGGGTGCCCCCGAAAAATGTCCTTTTCAAATAAAGGCTTGCCTGCGCAAATCTTTATTTTAATTGTCCTTATTAGTTGTTAACCTTATATAACTTTATATTTTTATATTAATATATGTTAATATTTTACTACAAAAACAATAAGTGAAGCCAAATTCAAACTAGAGTGTACAATATCTTTTCCAGGACTTTGCTGCTTACAGACTGCAGTATAGTATACTTGATTTCAACGCAGTACAACTTAGCAAAGGGCTGTTGAGTTTTTCTCATTTATTTAAGGTTTTTCAAATAATCTCTGACCTTTGCTTTTTTGGATTCATTATCGCATATCGCAGAAACAAGGGGGGGGGGACTCCATTACAATTCTCCAAGTCGAGGCTGTCCTGGAGCCCTCTCTGAGACTGAAAGCTGAAATTCTACAGCTTATTCCTCCATTGTTTTAGAAGATTAGGGATTAATTTATTTATAAAATGTAGCTTGTTTATTGGCTAAAACACGGCGGAAGAGATTCTCTGCTTATTTGGTAACGTACAATTCGGCTTTCAGCTTCAAAACGTACAGTTTAAATATGCGCTGAGTTTAAATATGCCATTCTCACATCATAATTTGGAGGTTTGGAAAAGTTAATTAATTGTCTAGTTATTTTTACGTGAAAATATTTCTATATGAACAAAAGCATGAATGACGTCATCAGCCAGATTGCAAATATCAGTAAATTTTAACATCTAATGCATTACTTGAAATATCATATAACGCCGAGTTCAAATATAAAAGTCAATTTTAGAAAGCCAGACACTATCAGCAAGACAAGACAATTAAGAATCAATGCATGTTTTCCACTCAATATCACATACTCGGTTAATCAGGAAGATAAAGGATAACGGTATATAAATGCATTAAATCACTATTATGATGTAACTTTGTTCTTTTTCACCAATAAGTATAAAAGCTATTCAATATGGGAAAAATTGTTAAAATATAATGAAGATGAGAGATAACTGTATTTTGCTGACATCAGCACACAACAATCAACTTACAGGACATTAAGCATCATCAGGGTCCCAGCTGATTGATGTTAGAAACAAAAAAAGAGATTCACTCTCTCATATATTGATCCTGAAAACTAATTAGTAATAGAAATTGAAAAATAACTTACATCATTTGCTTTTCCCTCAGTGCGGTCTAGCACTCCGTCAATGATCTTCTGCTTAGTGTGAAGTGATAAATTTTTCCTAGGATGGAAAATATCAGTAGATTCACTTTATAATAGCATAGACCTTTCATATGCTTTTATATATATTGAAATAATGATGAGAGATACAACATGTGACAGGAAGAATATAATTTGCATTTTGACATCTTACAATAAAAGGAGCAAGTTTATTAATAAAGTTTGCTAAATGCAAAGCTGGCCCACAGTCAGAACATCCAAATGAATATCCTCCACACTTGAGTGGCAAATGTTAAAAAACTAACTGTATCCAGCTAGGCTATTATCTTTGACTGTAATCAACATTTGAAATGTTAGATTTGTTAATTACCTTCGCAATTCTTCATACATTTCCATCAACTCTGACTGTAAGCCAGTGCTATCTTTCTTTATTTTAATTTCTTGTTTTTTTTCCTTTCTTGTTAAGGCTTCTCTTTTGGTTTTTTTTGTAACTAAACAGAAACAAATTTAGCAATTTCACCATACTTGGGAAAGTGTACACTGACCTAATGTTGTGGACAACGAACAAAATAGAGCAGACTTTGCCCATTGGATTACTCAGATTTACTAAGAGATCAACCTAAAATGTCTAAAAATTGAAATATTGTAGTAAAGTTATTGTCTGGCATTATTCTGCTTTTAAAAGAGAATTTTGATTTTCAAAATTTCTTCTGTTACAGGCCCTATACACTTTCTCAATTGACTGCTAGAATGCTTGGTTACAAATGGTAAATTTGTCGCTCTGATTTGTCTTATATGCGCTTGCTTGTCTATTTTCGCTGGCTTGCACCCATTAACTAACTTGGGGTCACTCACTCCATGTGGCCAAGGGAAGAGTGAACATCATTTGTATTTGTAGATCTTTGTAGGACAAAAACTTAACTGAAAGGTGACACATGAAAAACTTACCGACGCTTTCTTCATTTTCAATGTCACTCGATACAAGCTCTCTTTTACTTTTCCTATCCTTTCCAGACTTTAGCACTGTAGGAAAACCAGGTTCTTGTCGAACTTTCGCTGTAGGCCTCGGCACTTTAACCAGCTTTTTCGTTTTTCCAACGTTTTTATTTGATTTAAGCTTTCCATTACTGCTAAAACCTTTTCTGTTTACTAGAACTTTGGCAGAAGGAGCTCTTCTATCGGTTTTTCTCTTCATTTTAACACCGAACAGGAATAGTATAACACCTCTGTTGAACTTCTCCTACTAACCTACTGGGCCGTCTCTGCTTTCGAGTCCTGCTTCTGGAAGGGCACGCGCGCAGTCAGGCCAAAAATAATATATAACTTCATGTAAAAGTTTGCAAACATGCGCAGAACTGTAAGGATTTAGGAAAAAACATACCCAGTTTTATGGTTTTCAAATTAAACTAAAGAGCGTCACTTTTTTTTCGAGGAAGGATTTCGTCGAAACCCATTAAAGCCAGCACAGTAAAGCCAACCCATTTCTATTGGAATCACTGCATTTTGAGACCCATATTTAAGGATTTTTAACCTTTCGAACCCACCCTTATGGGCGGCACATCCCCTTTCAGCTGTATATATGAGTTACCTCTGCCCCCCCCCCTCCCGGGGTCTGGAAGCGAGCATCAGGCTATTATACAAAGCTATCGTTCGCTTTCTCATGTTGATGTTAGCTCGTACCCACGTGCACACGAAATCGAAAACATGTCGTGAGGGTGACTTTTCTTTGGTGATGATTTCGATTTTCGATTAAACTTGTTATATTCGTCGCTAGTTTTCGCTATTGAATTGAATTGCTGGACGCTCCAACTACGACTCATAAAAATCGATATTCAAAATCTGGCTTATTTTTTACCAGAAAACTGCGAAATTCCGGTTCCGTCAAATGTATGATGTCGGTCGACAAAAAGAGATTCTGCAAGCCAACATTTTTTTATAGAATTCTGGGGTCTTCGGCGGAGTTGAACTATTCGGAACACGTCCTATATAGATAATATATATATCATATGAAAGTGCTTACCTAGGGCATTACAAATATGCAATATATTTGGGGTAAACCCCCGTACTTAAGCCTTATCATCGTTCATTTAGGCCTTCGTCCGACTAGGCCCGAAAACGTTTCGCTTCATAAGAGACCCCCTTCGGCCAAGCCGCAGCCGGCAAACACTACGAGTCATTTCTATAGGGGCTGACACGGTGCTGGCCAGAATGCTACAAATGTGCCTCAAAATGTGCTTGCTTCATGAACATAATCCGCACAAAAAGGGGCAGTGATACAAAACACCATATAATCGTTGAGAAGATATAAATACATTATAACCAGCCACACAAACCCTACAATAGCACCAAGGCCTCTAACAATTTTCGAAAAGACTCTTGTATGTAAGTAACGCGTGTAATTCCTTACTAGATTTTTTTGGATAAACCTGCGGTAAGATGGAACTTAGGTGTACAGTCCAATAAAAAATGCATAAAACTTTTGAATTTTGCCTGTATATTATCAATATTTGCAAATTTGCCATTATTGCGGGGGCTGTACCCGTCCCACCCACTCTTGCTGTTTCTTATATCACCCTGTGCATTTCGAGAAGAATGCAATAAGAAAAAAGACAATTATTATGCAACTCACTGCCAATGAAAAAAACAAATAGGATATATAGCCAACGAATATATATATATGATAAACAGCAAAAAAGCATCAAAAAACAGAATCTGAAAATGCCAATAGTGTTCCGCTATGTGTGCAAGAATTTTATTGAAAGCGTCTACTGTTTGTAACCCATAACGCTCTCTTCACATAAATTCGTCCAGGTAGGAAGGAACCATGTACAGCATGCTGCTATACACGGCCTTTATTTTCTATTTGGCACGCGCCCAATAACCCTCAACCCCATTGGTATGTACACCGGTAACAGGATCGAAAAAATTATCTGCATGAATAACTGTCCGATTTACATATCCAAGATTTCCAAGGTTATTGTACGCGGCCCACCCATCTGAATGGATGACCCTGCCAGGTCTCACGTAACGCTGAATGATGGGCAACAATATATCAGCGTCACGTGCGTCCACTAACACGATCCCACCGATTCCAAGTATCCTCTCGTATATACGAAACACCCACTGGTGGTGTTGTTCTCGTCCCCTTCCTCTATTGTCTTTGCGCTTTATCATCAGAGATTCGTCAATCTCCACAATTAGCCCTCCGTACATTTTGTCAGCCAGGGGAATCCGCAGAAGCTTCGCACCGCATTCCTCTCGCAAGAAAATTATACCAGTCGATGACCGAGTGCTTCGAAATGCCAGAAACGATGGATGCTGTGGACATGCACATTCCAACATTCCAACATTCCAACAGTATGTTAATAGTACTATCTGTTGGAGTGTCAAATTAGAATTTGCGAAAAACTGCCTGCCCGAATGGTCTTCGAAGATCTGCATCGTGCATGAGGACACCGCCATCTGTAGCCATCATTCCCGTCGCGTTCTTCTAATACCATCTGTCTTCGACATTGTCGATTTGCGCATCTCATTTCATTCTTCAGCAAACCAGCAAACCAAACCTGGAGAAAAGGTTTCTTCGTAGTCAAGGTCTTCCTTTTGTGAATAGCCTTGAGCTACTAAACATGCCTTATATCGATTAACAGTACCATCGGCATATCTTTTCTTCTTAAAAATCCATCTGCATCCAACAACAATTTTACCATCAGGTAAATCAACCAGCTGCCATGTTTTATTCTTTAAAAGCGATTTCCACCACTTAGCATCAGAACCACTTAAAGCTTCATCAATACTGAATGGCTCTTCATCTTCTACAGCAATAGAAGCACAAGGTAAATCAACACGATTCCACCATTCAATAGTAATTGTTCCCAGTCTGTCAGGAGGTGCAGACGCTCGTTGTGATCTTCTAGGTTGTTCTTCTGGTTGATCAGGTATGTTGTGTTGCTCAGGTGTGTCATCCTCACTGGTTAAACTTGCTGGCATATCCAAAAACCATATCTTCCAACTGAAATCTCTTTTTAGATTGCATGCCTTCCATTGGTATGCCTTCAAAACTATTCTCCAGAAACATAACATCCCTACTTCTTAACATTGATTTCTTCTCAGGGTTGAAGAATTTATATCCTTTGCTGTTTTCAGGATACCCAACAAAAATGCATTTTTCAGACGTCTTCTGCTGCCTGTTCCCCTTCTGGTCAGGGAAATGTACGAAAGCAGTACATCCAAATACTTTGAGATACTTTCCAATTGCTTACATCAGATTTCTGTTTGTACCAGCACTCATACGGAGTAGTGTTCTGCAGACAAGATGTTGGAGATCTATTTCTCAAATAGACAGCAGTAGATACTGCTTCTGCCCAGAAGGATAGAGGTAGCATACTATGAAAGATCATAGCTCTTGCAGTTTCCATTTATGTTCGATTTAGTCTTTCAGCAATGCCATTCTGCTGAGGTATATACGGGATAATTACCTCTTTCTTGATACCACGGCTTTTGCAGTATTCATCAAATTCTCAGGATGAGTATTCACCGCCATTGTCTGATCTGAATACTTTTATTCTCTTTCCAGTTAATTTTTTAAACAAATCCAACATACTCTTTGAATTTTTCAAGAACTACACTTTTGTTCTGCATGAAATAAACTTTGCTAAATCTTGAGGATTCATCTGTAAAAGTAACAAAATACTTTGATCCTCCCACTGAATCTTTACTCATTGGACCACATACATCACTGTGTATGATTTCCAGTAACTCTGAACTTTTATGTTCACTTTGCTTTAGAAACGGTAGTCGGTGTTGTTTCCCCATAGCACAACCTTCACATTTTCCATCAATACTATCTTTGGTATTTAGGCTTAAACCTTTCACTAATGACTTATCATTTAGTTCTTTCAAATTATCATACCCTAGATGTCCAAATCGAAAATGCCATAATGTAACAGAGTTCTCTTCATTAGAAGCTCCAACATAAGATGTCAGCTCAGTCGGTCTATCCAAATTAAGTTTGTACAATTTGCCATCTTTCTGACCAATCCTGTATGATTTATTATCAACAATAACAGTGCACAGTTTTTCTTTGAACCAGACTTCAACACCGTTATCAGTTATTGACGACAATGACAAAAGCCTTATCCGGTGATATGTTGGGTGGCTCCAGAATCTATCCATCAATTAAACTGCTTAGAACTTCCGCCTGATGCAGCCAATGCAATTTCAGAATTTTCAACAGCATCCTTTTCCATTTCTGTTGTATTTGCGGATTCATGATCTGATAAATTTCTATCCCTTTTCTTTTTGAAACAGTCTTTGGCAAAATGCCCCATTTTCTTACAATAAAAGCATTTCACGCGCTTCTGATTCGTTTTGTTTTTCACTTCAGTGTCCCGTTTGATCAAAAAAGCATCTTGATTCGACTCATTAGGCCTACTAACAGCAGTGGCATATCCGCTCTGCATTTTCTCGTACTCGTGTATCAAGCGATCCCGAACATAATCCCACGTTAGTTTATCTTCAGCAATTGTTTCCAAAGCAGTGATCAAATAATTGAACTGTTCAGGCAGACTGCTTATTAGAATTATAACAAGGTCTTTTTCTGCCACAGCATCATCAACAGCCTCTAAATGCTCAGATAAGGTTTTAATGCTATTTATTCTCGGATCCGACGTGACGTCAGAGTGCGCGCGCGCGCCTGGCAACCTTCAGCTGCAGTGAATACGTACCTTTTTCCATCCTTGATCAGTACAGCTTCCTGCGGTAGTGTATCTTTCGTGAAAGTGTTTTTTGTTCGAAATGTTTTTCTAGACTCTCTCATGCCTGTTTAGCGGTTTCAGCTGAACACACATAAATCTGTAAATTCGTATTTAAGGATAGGCAAACAGAAGCGAGAGCCAAGTTTTCTCTTTTCCTAAATTTCCTTTGTTCGTCGTTTGACGCATCCTCTCCTAGAATCTCTGTTCCTGTAACAATCTCCAATAAATGTTTCCCGATCAAGTACATTTTCATTTGAAATTTTCAACTGTGGCAATTCTCGAAATATTACAACTAACGTAAACACGCGGAAACAGAACATGGTTATAATAAAAGATTATAATAGGATTAAAGACCGGAACAAATCTGTCAACATCAGTCACTATATTTTCCAACAGCATCGACTACTACTAATTTTATTAATCGTGCAGATTGCTCGGGCATTAAACTAGATAGTAGCGAGATAGCAATGGTTACAAATGTGATATTCATGCATGTCATAGGCCTAAATACTTGCGGTAAAAGAATCTCGTAACCTAAAAAGTTCCGAAAAGAAAGGCAAGGCAGAACGTTTTTCCAGCTCCAAACTGCACCGGAATGACTGATTTATTTGATAGAACGGCAGGCTAAGTCGAAATGAGAGAAAATTAACCAATCAGGGCGCAGTATTTCATAAATCTTTCAGAATACTGCGCTCTGATTAGAGAGCCAAAAAGTTGGCTCCGTTCAGGAGTTTTAGGCCAGATTTTGATACTGGAATATTATGAGTCCCATTTTGAGCGATCATTGGTAGGTTGTTGTTGCTGCAATCAACGTTGTTGTTGTTGCTGTTAGAGCTTTTATAGCGAAAAGGGGGACTCGTGTAACGAGTCTAAGTCCCATTTTGAGAGATCAGTAGTAGGTTGTCGCTGCTGTAATGAATGTTGTTGTTGCTGTTAGAGCTTTCGTACTTCATAGCGAAAAGGTGGACTCGTGTAATAAGTCTAGATTTCGATGCCGTTTTTGCTCTTCTTGATGAAGAATTACCAGCGGAGAGCAATCTTTTTGATGCAGATTTGAATGTGTTATTGGAAGAAATCGATTCTTCTCCGCCTGCTGAAGGATTTGTTTGCGATCAGTGTGGGAAAGTTTGCAAAACGAAACGAGGATTGACCCGGCATGCAAATGCAACACATGTTTAGCAAGATGTCGAGTCTCCTGCCGCCTTCAAACGCAAAACACCAGAAGAAATGCTTCATCCACTATCTTTCAAGAAATTCATTGAAACAAGTATTAATAAGCTAGCTTCTGATACGTGATACTCGGACAAATTACCAGCTTTTGATGAGTGATACCAAGATAAAATAAGAGAACTACAAGTTCTCTTGTTTTATCTTGGTGATACTCGGACAAATTCCAACTACAAGTCTTGATGATGCAGCCTTATGTCAGAGATGTGGTTGGTAATTTTAAGAGGAATGCCGAGAAGTTTTGCCCACAATTTTACAAATGTGTCTCCTCTCAGGAAAATGTTTTTAAAAACCTTTCCCATAGGGGCTCAGTCATCTTGGGGTTTGAAATGGCAAACCATGTTTTAGCTCATTTAACTGGAGCAAGTTTAACAGGTGGACAAGCCCATTTAACATTTTTGGCAGAAGCCAAGCCTCTGTTGAATGTCCAACCCTGCCAACCCCTAAAAAGAAGCCACCGGCCACCCGCTTGCGCAAATATAATTAAAAAATATATCTAAAAATACTGAAAAAAAAAACATTGTGCTCCTGTACATATGATACATCTTTATTGGTCGAAATAATTTATTTATGAATCCATTCACGC